>PISX010036659.1:0-11754 GCA_004024625.1 Mellivora capensis | reverse complement strand
TGACTTGTTAATTTTAGCCATTCTGACTGGTGTGAGGTGATATCTCATTGTGGTTTTAATTTGTATTTCCCTGATGCCGAGTGATGTGGAGCACTTTTTCATGTGTCTGTTGGCCATCTGGATGTCTTCTTTGCAGAAATGTCTGTTCATGTCCTCTGCCCATTTCTTGATTGGGTTATTTGTTCTTTGGGTATTGAGTCTGATAAGTTCTTTATAGATTTTGGATACTAGCCCTTTATCTGATATGTCGTTTGCAAATATCTTCTCCCATTCTCTCAGTTGTCTTTTGGTTTTGTTAACTGTTTCCTTTGCTGTGCAAAAGCTTTTGATCTTGATGAAATCCCAATAGTTCATTTTTGCCCTTGCTTCCCTTGCTTTTGGCGATGTTCCTAGGAAGACGTTGCTGCGGCTGAGGTCGAAGAGGTTGCTGCCTGTGTTCTCCTCAAGGATTTGGATGGATTCCTTTCTCCCATTGAGGTCCTTCATCCATTTTGAGTCTATTTTCGTGTGTGGTGTAAGGAAATGGTCCAATTTCATTTTTCTGCAAGTGGCTGTCCAATTTTCCCAACACCATTTATTGAAGAGGCTGTCTTTTTTCCATTGGACATTCTTTCCTGCTTTATCGAAGATTAGTTGACCATAGAGTTGAGCTGCTAGAACGAGGACAAAAAGTGTTTTAAAACCTATTAAGTGCTCAAATCTGGGGCTGGACCTTGAAAGCCAAAGATTCGGACCATGAAACTTGACTGTATCACCAGGCCACTGTATGTTCCTTAACTCCCCAGATGCGGTGTTAATGCTTAACACAATGGCAAATTTGGTATAAGGTGTAACCAACTGTCCTGGTTTCCCTGGGACTTCTGTGGTTTTAGAACCATCATGTCTGAGAAAGCCTTCAGTCCTGAGCAAATGGGGGCAGTTGGTCACCTTAACTGGGAGGAGTAGCAGAAATAATATGAGTTGCATATTGCACATGTCAAAGCCAAGAAAAGGTTATTTCCTCCTTCTCCTCTTCAGTAAATGCTAAAAAGGTAAGATGAGCTGACAGTTTGAGAACTAAGCTAAGCGTCTCTATCATTACATAGTATGAAAGCCAAAATTGCCCCAAGGTTAAGTAGGCAAGGAAGACTTGACTCAGGCTGTTGCAGTAAGGGGGAGAGATTGAATTCACATTCTCTGAAACAGAAAATGGGAGAGTTTTTAAGCCCTGGGGTGAGCTAGTGGAAAAGTTCCAGAGGATGTTAGGGAGGAGGTTAATTAATAGGATGTGTGGAACCCACTGAGTTTATTCCTGAGTTTGCAAATGTTTTTCTTTCTTTCTTTCTTTCTTTCTTTCTTTCTTTCTTTCTTTCTTTCTTTCTTTCTTTCTTTCTTTTTTTACTGTGATTAGACCATCTGTGCTTGCTAATTGACATCCATTGATGTTAGGCCTCCACCTTCCCACAGAGACTGCAAGATAGGGGTTCCATCATCCTATCCTCATTGATATTTGCCCTTCAAAGAGATAGTTTCCAGATCCATGAGCAAGATATTTCCTGGGTTGTAAAACTGGCAAGAGTCTGGGAGAAGATATACGTACATTTTGAAGAGGCAAAGAGAGAATTAACAGTTACTAGTTTTCTAAAGTCAGTACTTGAAGGAACATCAGGGGCCTATGGTCAAATTAAAGTCAACTTTAGTCAAGTTAAAGGGAACGTTAAGGCAGTCTTGGTCAGCAGATAGGATAACTTCTCTCAGAATCATTGACTTTCTTTTCTTTTTCTTTCTTGAAAAGAGCCCAAATACCTTTCCTTTCTCTCTTGTCTTACTAAAAGTAGAACATACTTCAGCTGCAGCCAACATTTACATAAGGGCATTGTGATATTTTATACTTTACAAGGAGTCTCCCAAGAGTTTAGTAAGTATCACATCCTGAAGACAAAATATTTAAGAACTGCTATTCATGTACGTAACACACTTGAGCTTTAACAGCATTTACAGTGGTTGACAGGTTTAGGAAACACTACAATATTTCTAGCTTGGATCACTGTCTTCTAGGCTTTTCTGTTAGAGGAACTTTTAAAGCACTCCAGTGAAAGCACTGAGCACTTAGGCATTCCATCAGCCACACAGTACTGGATATTTAGACAGTCCAGGTGCCCCTCCAGGAAAGAGGAACCATAGAGAAGGTGGCAAGGGGCACCTGGGTGGTTCAGTCAGATAAGCGTCTGACTCTTGATTTCAGTTCAGGTCATGATCTCAGGTGATCGAGATCACATGATCTCATGTGATCAAGCCCTGCATCGGGCTCAGTGCTAGCTGTGGAGTCTGCTTGGGATTCCCTTTCCCTCTCCCTCTGCCCCTCCCCCCAACTCATCTGCTGAAACCTTACAAAACAACAAAAGAAAGGAAGGTAGCAAAAAGGTCGAATTTCTGTGTGACCAATGATATGTTTACCATTTTCAAACAGGGTTATTGGACTTTTTGTAGAAGGGCTCTTTTTTTGCTCTGGTGTCAGGGAATTTCCTGTTTCAGATTAGGAACAGTGGCTAAATGTTAAATTTCTGAAACTGCTTATATTTAACAAGTCTCTTTGCAAATTTTAGAGCTCCATTTGTTTTGCTCCATTTAGATCTTGTCCTTCATAGAATATCTTTTTTGTCAAGAGCAGATCAATAGACTCATGGCAAAACAGATGAAATATTAGGTGAAAAAAGTACAGATCTGATTACCTTGAACCCACCAAATAGAAGCTGATCTGCATGAAGTTCCACCCCACAAACCTGTGTCCTAAAGGCACCTGGCACAGGCTGAAGATAGCACTGGGAGCACAAGAGCCCATATGCAAACCTGCCCTTTGGCAGATGTGTGTGCTTGGGCTGCCTTTGAATAGCCAGATGGGCCCAGTCTGACTTCAGAGCATAGAGAGTAGCTCAAATTAGAGGTAATGACATTTGCATTTAAATAGCCCCAAGGAGGAAAAATTCAAAGTAATGTACCTATTAGGACGTAATTATAAGTGTGCATATTTGAGAAGTTTGACAAGAAAACCCTGAGCAGCACAGAAATTAGCAACTCTGGCTCTTTCTATGATGGGTATTTGTTAAATGTCTATTTATAAGTCTTAGTGCCTTGATACTTATAATATCATGAGATATCTCTCAAAATATGCCTTTAATAGGATGCTACTGATACTACTACTACTAGTAAGTATTTTGGAGCTATAAATCTATAAATACCTTACTAGATATTAATATGGCTACTATTTTCAAAATGAAAATAGAAAGTATTGGCACGTGAAGAAATTAAGACTGATGTCTTGCTTATGGAAATGTAATAACGGTACAGACACTGTAGAACATAGTCTGACAGTTCCTCGTTATGCGTAGAATTACTGTATGATCCCCTAATTCCAATTCTGGATGTATATCCAAAACAATTGAAAGCAAGGAACCAAAAATTTGTACACAGCAGTATTATTCACAAACAAAAGGTATAAGCAACCCAAATTTCAATTAATGGATAAGTGGATAAACAAAGGTTGGCTACACATACAGTGGAATATTACTCAGCCTTGAAAAGGAAGGAAATTCTGGTACATGCTACAACATGGATAACCATTGAAGGTGTTAATGCTAAGTTAAATAAACCAGTCAGCTATTTTAGGATTCCACCCAGAAGAGGTACTTAGGATAGTAAGATTCATAGAGACAGGAAGTAGAATGGTGGTTGCCAGGCTCTGGGGGGGAAGGGATAATGGGAGTTGCTGTTTTATGTGTGCAGAGTTTCAGTTTGTGAAAATGAAAAAATTTTAGAGACAAAATTTGGTGATGGTTGTACAATAATGTAAATATACTTAGTGCCACTGATTTTTACCTTTAAAATGATTAAACTGGTAAATTTTATGTCATGTATGTTTTACCCCATTAAAACAACAGTAAATGCGATCTTGTTACTTGGAAGATATAGGAACAAGAACCACCGAGAACTGGTCTCATTATTTATATGGTGTATTGCAGAGACTCCGTTGACATTACATCAGTTCTGCTAATAAATGTGTACTAAAAGCCTGAACATATAAAAAAATTAACACCAAGAAATGTACTTCCACTTTTCTCTATTTATGCTGGTGTTTTAGATTTATTTTCTGAAAGAAGAACATGGTATCACTGGTGATCCAAAGCAAAAGAAATTGTAGAAAAGCATCAGTTATTAAAATCTATTTTAAGCCTTGAATTATCTCATCTGTTCACCTTCAGCATTAAATGTGATTTGATAACTGCCAGATGTAAGCTTTTTTTGGTGCTCGATAAACCAAAAGTTGCCTTGATAATATGATTGACGAATGCATGACTGCTTTACTTTGGGGGATTTTTATGTGGTTGATGACTAGATAATTAAGAGAAAGCTAGGGTTTGTATAGCCATGGAATAATGTTTAGTGTTGGTGCTTTGAAGTACAACTGTCTTCTTTCACAGAATGTTGTTTGGAACTACCATTGGAGACCAAATTCTTGGTTGGATGGGTGCTGATCCAAGCATGTGTATGTTTATATTCTTATATTCTCAAATAAGGGGCAAAGAGTTTTTAGAGACAAGGAGCAAAAATTTGCAGAACTAGCCATGAATACTTGCATAAATGATGTATACTTGATCAGGTGATATATTCTTATTTTAGAGGTACTTAAAACGTCACTCTGCTGCTTAAGTTAGATGTGTAAAATTAGCAAGTCTATGAATGGATAAGCAAACCATGCTGCATCTGGACAGTGGAATATTAATCAGTGCTAAAAAGAAATGAGCTAAGAAGCCAGGAAAAGAATGGAAGAACTTTAAATGCCTGCTACTAAATGAAAAAGAGCCAATCCAAAAGTGCTGCAATACTGTAGGATTCCAACTATAGGACATTATGGAAAAGACAAAATTATGGAGGCCATAAAAGATTGGTGCTTTAAAGAGGGGTTGGGAGAGGGAGGGATGGATAGGCAGAGCGCAGCAGATTTTTAGGACAGTGAAACTACTTTGTACACCACAGTGATGGGTAGATGTCATTGTACATTTGTCCCAACCTGTAGAATGAACACGAAGAGTGAACCCAAATGTAGGCTATGCACATGGCATGAGTGATTTGTCACTGTAAGTTCATTGGTTAAAACACATGTGCCACTGTGGTGCAGGATGGTGATAGTGGGCAGGTTTTGCATGTGGGGACAGGGGATATGTAAGAACTCTCTTTACCTTCCTTTGAATTTTACTGTGAATCCAAAACTGCTTTAAATAGGAAATTATATTAAAAAATATTAGGAACTCTGCTTAATGACAAGCAGAAAGTTAAAAACTTTGATTTGATGGACTCATTTGTTTTTGAGTTACTTAGACTCAATCTTGGAATTTAGGGCATTGAGAATCTTCATTTAGACAGTTTATATACAACTTGCTGGTATATAATCTTGGGTAAGTCACTTAACCTAGCTAAAAAGAGAGATAAACACTTTATACTTATTTTAATGGCTGATTTAAATATAATGGCTAAAATATGTATAATATAGGGAGAAAATCTTGAATAAATTTTAACTTTTATTTGTTTTATCAAGGCCTAAACATGTACTTAATATCTTCTCAATGTTTCCCATAATTATCTTTCATGAAACAAAACTTTTATAACCTGTAACAAAACTCCTGGATGAAGACCATTCCATGAAAGTGGAGGTCCAAAGAGTTGCTTTTATTGGCAATTTAATTCTGTTTAAATAGTTGATTTGGGTTCTGCCCATCTCTGTGTCCATAGAGCAGCACATCAAGATTAGGTCACCCCAAGTAGGTGGCTGTCTATAATTCTCAGAATGCTGTAATGGAGGAGATTGCACATTGATTTACACTAACACATTCAAATCAGAAGGCTTATGCTTTTAAATAAGAACTTGATATTCAAATAGTCTACTGACTATAACCACTGAAATGTAATAAACCATCTGAACCCTACTGACCACACTGAAAATATATCCCATAGTTACTGGGAGCAGGATAATAGCCTTTGATTATAAAACAGCAGCAGCTACTACATCTGCATCCCCATTCTCTGGGAATTTAATAAAACATACAAAAAACCCAAAGCTAATTGTTAAGCTGTTATTACAATATAATATAGTTGGTTAGTTTCATGGTGGTAAATACTATGACTACACAGTCGTAATTTCGGTCTCCGTGTATAGCAATGGTGTGTATTTATTTTAAGTTCTTAGAAATTCAAGTAGAAAAAAAGGGGAGCTTTAGATTTGATAAGAGACGTGAGCAAAATAATACATAACTGGGATCTTAGGTTGTATAAATTAGGGCCTTGAGATGATTATGTTAGTTGTAGTAAATAGATATATTGACTTCTCGGGAAAAAAAAATTACAGAGCCAGGGTTTATTTCTTTATATTTTCAGTAAGCACTCGTGATCTGACTGATCTGACTGATCTCATATGTCAAATAAAGAAAATAGAAATAAAACTATGTGCAATGCTTCAATCTGTTCTACTGACTGAATTTTGTTTAGTAGTTGTTTTAGTAGTTTCCTTGCCATGCAAAGGGAATTATTTTACTTATTTCAAGAAAGAACATTGCATTCTCTGTTACGTTGATTTTTATGACATTGCCAGGGTTAGTGAACCCTGGGAGTCATTACTTCGTGTGTGTTTGTGTTCAGGGGTGAAGGGGTAGAGTGGTTAGGGGAGGCTCTCTGAGCATACAACAAAGGAAAAGACTGCTGTCACTGAGGCATTTAGAATTTCCAAGGGTCAGGTGGTAATTTCACTCTGAATCCTAGCCTTGGATGGTTGCTGCATGTGGTGTAGGCAGCCTTGATTTCATTTAGAGAAAAATAAACCATCTTCCACTTCCCTCCACATAGGCTCCAAACTTTTTCATTTTTTATACCCTGGAAACCAGTAAATTTGTGTCAGCAAATTTTGTATCACACGTTCTCTAAAGAAACACATACATATGTAGATTCACACAAAACAAAATTCCGCTGTTTAGCCTTAAGCAGAAGCTTTAGTAAGTTAATGATGGTATATGTGGATAAAATTTATATCTAAATACAATTCTATTCCGCTCTTAAAAAAGTCACCATTGTGTTCTCTGACTGACCACATGAGCTCCTAGAATATTCCCCTTCTTCTAATGATATGTTTATAGAAAGATGCTAATCATGATCACAGGAAAAGTCCAATATTCTTAAAAATAAATGTGAAACATCTAGGGCTAAATTCAAAGAACAGTGAAGATCACAGGTTCAGATCTTGAGAATTATAGGACTATCACCAGTATGAATAGGAACTCTTGTCTTCCATTAGGATGTTAGACCCTGGTTTCACTTCTAGAACCTGAAAAGTGTTCACTGAACCTTGGAACACCCTTTATTTCCCTTACTTCAGGTTCTAGGTTCATTTCCTTTAGATAGAAAACATATTTCTGCAAATAAAAGAACATTTGAATGATAGAGCATATCACTGCACGAGAAAATACTTTGCTTTCTAAAATTATGGAAGGATGTGTACCGTAGAGGTAGGTGCAAGCCAGATGCACAGAGAGGCCATTTGTTTGAATTCAGGAGCCAGACTTGATGTAGCAGAGTTCTGCCTGGCACAGGTGAACACGAGTAGTTCACGTTGTAGAACTAGAGAAATAAATCGTATATAGCTCTTGAATCTTGTGGGCTGGAGACAGAATGTGTGGATTATATGGATTGAGAATTCTGTAATCAGCATGTTGCTTCCCGTAGCTGTAAGAGAAAGATCTTGCATGGAGCTGTCTTAGATGTAGAATTTGACAACTGTCAGATGAGGCAATCTAGCATCAGAGCAATGGAAGAAGAAAATCCTGGAGTCGATACCTTAGTCCCCTCCATATCCCAGGAAGAAGTAGTTAGCAGTTGTCACTCCTGCCACAGTGGGGTTAGACTTGCATTAATTTGCGATTGGATGCATACATATAAATTACCTGCATTAATGATGTGTCAACAATATATAGAATCTTCCTTGGCTCGGATGTTTGTAGTGATAATAAGTATTTGTTGAATGCCACATTTTTGCTTATTACTTAGCCAACAGTTGTATGCAGAGGACCCTAAAGTTTCTACTTCTGGTCATATAAATATTCAGTATTTACAATAAAAGCCAGAAAGTTAAAAAGTAGTCAAAAGCATAACAGGATTGAACTCTCCATCTATGCAAATTTTAGAATGCAATAATTGAGTATAGTATATGGCTGTTGTCAGAAACCAAGTTAGCCAATTAGTTTTCTAGTTAATATGAAACTTAATTGTTCTTAGAAAATGATGTCCTGTTTTCTGGGTGTTTTTAAAGTGTGGCTTGTAAACCTTTTTATGTAAAACCATTCAAAGAGTATTTTAGGCACTTACTGGAAAAGGAAGAGATTTGATTTTGGGGTATGGGGAGGCTATTTCTCTTACTTTTGAAAATAGAACTTAGGGAATCGTATTAAAGCTTAATTTTTGTTTTATTATGAAAATATATTCTCATATTGGTTTTTTAGAGCTGCTGTAATCACATATCACAGACTAGGTTTGCATAAATAATAAAAACTTATTTCTCACCATTCTGGAGGCTAAAAGTCCAAAATCAAGAAGTTGGCAGATTTGGTTTGTTTTGAGTCTTCTCTCCTTGACTTAGAGATGGTTGCCCTCTCTTTGTGTCCTCACAATGGTTGCTCTTCCATGTGTACAAATGTCCTCCTCTTATGAGGACACCAATCAGATTGAATTAGGGCCCACCCTAATGGCCGCATTTTACCTGAATCACTTCTTCAAAGATTTTATTTACTTAGAGAGTTGGAGAATGTGAGTGTGGGGAGGGACAAATGGAGAGAGAGAGAATCTCAAGCAGACTCCTCCCTGAGTCCCAAGCCCAAGCAGGGCTCAGTTCTACCACCCTGAGATCATGACCTGAGCCGAAATCAAGAGTTGGATGCTTAACTGACTGAACCACCCAGGCGCCCCTCCCACCCCCCATTACTTTTTTCAAGGGCCTAGATTAAAATACAGTCACATTCTGAGGTACTGGGGGTTAGGGCTTTAACATAGGAATTTTGAGAGATGTGACATAATTCATCCCTTAATAGTCATGCTAATTAAAAATCATTCAAAATAGGTAGAAAGTAGTAGGTCGAAAAGTGAGAATCACCTTCTCTGACTCAATTTCTAAAGATAAAGTCAGTTAATATATTCTTGGATATTTGTGTAGGAGATTGATTCGCTATTTGCGAAACCTGTTCTTTCTTTTCCCTAGGCAAAAAGCTAGACTCTATTTATCAGTCTCCCTTATAGTTAAATGTGGCCATGCCACTGCATTTTTTCCAATGAAATGTGATCCTAAGTGGTGTGTTATATTTTTAGGGCAGACCTACAGAAACTGCCATGTGTGTGCTTTCATGTTCTTTCCCTAGCAGTCTGATAAAAATCACCATACTGAAGATGGCAGACTCCCATCTTGAAGGACCACGCCTCACTGTTTAGAAGGTTGATACTTCCTCACAATAGAACAACACAGTTTGAATTTTATGTGAGCAACAACTTTACTTCAGTTGACTTAAGCCAATGAGATATGGGGGCCTTATCTTCTAAAACAGCTAGCATTGTCTTAACTAAAACTTCAGAAGTATTCTAAATTTACATACATACATGCATCTGTGCTCTATCATGCTACATACACCTTTCTGTAACTTGCTTTTTAAAGACAATATAACATAAGCTACTTTCTATATAGTTACATAAAGATCTGTCTTTTTTTAATATAGTAAAATTTATGCATCTTACCATTTGAAAAAGTAAAATTCAGTAACATTTGGTAACTTTACAGCACGTGCAACCATCACCACTGTCTTGCTCCAGAAAATACCACTCCAAAAGGTAACACTGCACCCGTAAGCAAAGTCATTCCTCATTATCCAGTCCCCTCAGCACTAACACCCACCAATTTGCCTGATTTTCTTCTTACAATTTGGTGTAAATGCAGTCACAAAATATGTGACCTTTTGTGTCTGGATCGTTTCGCTTAACAAAGTATTTGCAAGGTCTATCCATGTTAGAGTATGTGTCAGTACTTGATTCCTTTTTGTAGCTGAATCATGCTCCTTTGTATGGATTTGTCACAATTTGTTTATCCATTCATCCAGTGATGGTCATTTGGGCTGTTTACACCTAATGGCTATTCTGAAGAGTGCTCATGTGAATGTTCATGTACAAGTTTTGTTGCTGTGTTTTTTTGTTTTTTGGGGGTTTTTTGGGGGGAACACTTGCTTTCAATTTGGGAGCTATATACCTCAGAATGTTGAGTCATGTAGTAATTTTATGTTTAACTTACTGAAGAACTACGAGCTGTTTTATACAGATGCTAAACTATTTTACATATCCACAAGCAGTGTCTAAGGATTTGAATTTCTCCATGTCCTCACCAACACTTGTTGCTTCCCTTTTTAACAATTATAGCCATCCTAGTGGGTGTGAAATAGTATTTCACTGTGGCTTTGATTTGTATTCCTCTAATGACTAAGGATGTTGAGCATCTTTCTATGTTGGCCATTTGTATATCTTCTTTGGAGAAATACTTTTCAGTCTTTGGTCCATTTTGTAATTGGGTTATTTATCTTTTTGTTACATAGATATAGAGGTTCTTCATATGTTCTTTGCTAGATCCCTATCAGATATATGATTTGCAAATATTTTCTTCCATTCTATAGGTTGCCTTCTAATTTTGATAGTGTCCTTTAATGCATAAGTTGGAAAAAAATTTTGATGTAGTCCAATTTATTTTTTCTTGTTTATTTTGATATATATAAAAAACAATTACGAACTCAAAAGTCATAAAGATTTACCCTTGTGTTTTCTTCTATGATTAACTCTTATATTTAGGTATTTAACCCATTTTGAGCTAATTTTTATATATGCTGTGAAGGAAGGGTCCAACTTCATTGTTTTGCTCGTGAATATCCACTGGCCCCAGCACCATTTGTTGAAGAGACCATTCTTTCTGCACTGAATGGTCTTGGTACTCTCATTGAAAATCAATTGATCAGAGATAAAGAGTTTATTTCTGGGCTCTCAATTTTACTCCATTGAGCTGTATGTCTATCCTTATGTCAGTATATTATACTTCTTTTGATTATTATAGCTTTATAGTTAATCTCTGAAGATAGGAAGTGGGGAAGTCCTTCTGTCTTCTTTGTTTTTTGTTCTTAATTTTTTACTAAAAATTAAAATTAAAAATCTTAAGAGATTTTTAAATTTATTTCAGAGAAAGAGCAGAAGTAGGACGTGGATAGGGAGAGGGAGAGAGAATCCCAACAAGACTCTATGCTGAGTGTGAAGCCCGACCTGGGGCTGGATCTCATGATCCTGAGATCTGACCTGAGCCCAAACTAAGACTTGGATGCTTAGGCCACTGCACCACCTAGGCACCACTGTTTTTTGGGTTAAATTTTTTTTTCCTCCCTGTGGTCTCTGAAATTGAATCTTAGGATCAACTTTTTCATTTTTCCAAAAAAGGCATCTGGCATTTTGGTATAGATTACATTGAATCTGTATATCACTTGGTGAGTATTGCTTTTATATCATTATGTCTTCTAATTCATGAACCATGGAATGTCTTTTATTTAGTTATTCTGTAATTTCTTCCAGCAGTGTTTTGTAGTTTTCAGTGTACTTGGCTGAGTTTTTTATTTCATTTTTATATTCCTCTTTGTTGTATTTTTTTATTTTTTTATTATTTTTTTT
>PISX010036658.1:0-11750 GCA_004024625.1 Mellivora capensis | reverse complement strand
AGCTCTATTTTTAACTTCTTGAGGAACCTCCACACTGTTCTCCAGAGTGGCTGCACCAACTTGCATTCCCACCAACAGTGTAAGAGGGTTCCCCTTTCTCCACATCCTCTCCAACACACGTTGTTTCCTGTCTTGCTGATTTTGGACATTCTAACTGGTGTGAGGTGGTATCTCAATGTGGTTTTAATTTGAATCTCCCTGATGACTAGTGATGATGAACATTTTTTCATGTGTCTGCTAGCCATTTATATGTCTTCATTGGAGAAGTGTCTGTTCATATCTTCTGCCCATTTTTTGATGTGATTATCTGTTTTGCATGTGTTGAGTTTGAGAAGTTCTTTATAGATCCTGGATATCAACCTTTTGTCTGTACTGTCATTTGCAAATGTTTATTTGAATACTTTTACAATTCCTTAAGGTGTGATCTATGGTCTTTTATCACTTATCTTCTGTTTTGTTAATACCAACACTGGAAAGTTATCATTTTCATCTGACTACAATTTTGGCTATGCCTTACAGACTTCTTTCTTTTATGTCCCTTCCTGACACACTGACTGCAGTTTTAAATTCTCTGAGGAAGTGATATGAGAGTATGAATATTTCCTCCTGCGCAAGCTGTTTATATTTATTTCTGACCTCTTTAAGTTATGTATAGGAACAGTCCCCTATGAAATTTTACAGTGTAAACCTAAGACAGTCTTTGTTCCCATGACTAAACAGTCCGTGAAAAGTCAAAATATGTTTTCCTCGTTTAGAGATGTGATGATCTTTCCGTACACTGGATAAATCAAGACTGTTGACATATACAGCCACTTACAGCTTTATTCACTTTGTGCTTCTCAAAGATGATGCATGAGCCAGGGCTGGTGTATGGCTGTTTGTTACAATCCATGATGAGGTGAAGAAATGGAGAGTTAGTATTTAGAAACTTTTTACAGCAATTTGATAGAGTAACTTTATTTCCTTTACATCTAATCTTAAAAAATTATTTCCATTTACCAACAATTTCTTTTTTTTGCTGAATTTACAAATTTCCAGTCCATGATTGGGGGATAAAAGGAACAAATACCTCGTTCTTTACCACATGCTATTTGAGAATCACACTCATTGATATCTCTGATTCTGAAAATGTTATTTTGAAAATTTTAATAACATTGCATGTGTATATGCTTCCCTTTCCATTTCAAAGTACAGTATTTGGATATTTGTCCCATATCAAAGAGCTATCATGCTCTTTGATGCATTCATTTTTATAGATGTTATATAACCATCATAAATTTGCTTCTTAATTGTTATGTAATCTTCACCTTCTGTACTTATAATCTTAAATTTCACCTTGTCTGAACATAATGTTGCCTTTCCTACTTTCTCTTGTCTGGTATTGATTTCTTCATGCTTTTATTTGTAACATTAAAAAGGAGAACACTTACTTTCCATTTTTAAAATATTCTTATGGTCCATTAACTGAGTTTTTTTTAAAAAGTAGTACAGAAATGTTGCTTATTCTAACCTAATGTGACAGTCTATCTCTTAAAAGAAGAATTCAGCTCAATTATAATGTAACAATTGCTATATTTGGTTTCACTCTTTTTGCTTTAATTTACACTAATCATTTGTTTATTCTTTTCCTCATTTTCCTAATTTTGCTGGTCCTATTGTGATGCTATTCATTTACTTTATTTTCTTCTTTATTTGAAAGCACTACTGAAGTTTTCTATTCCATTAGAAGCTGTCTTCCCTTTACCTCAATGAGAGAAAAATCACCCTACCATTAAGTGAGACATAATAGCAACTGTTTCCCTCTAACATTCTATACCCTGTCTTTTTTTTTTTTTTTTGACAGACAGAGATCACAAGCAGGCAGAGAGGCAGGCAGAGAGAGAGGGGGAAGCAGGCTCCCCACGGAGCAGGGAGCCCAATGTGGGGCTCCATCCCAAGACCCTGGGATCATGACCTGAGCCAAAGGCAGAGGCTTTAACCCACTGAGCCACGCAGGCGCCCCTCTATACCCTGTCTTAAAACTCACTCGCCTCAACCTAACAGGAGGGCAAAGAACAGGCCGATGCCTTGTCTCACTGCCACCACTCCTTCTGCCATAGATGTGAGTAATACATCACCTTTCAGGTCCCTCTCCCCAGGATATGCTGTCTTGAGGCAGTTTAATTTTGAATCATAGTTTGCATGTGTAATTGTCTGAAATAACACATAATTGTTACTCATTGCAGTCATTTGTCATTCACGATCCTTTTATTTATTCAATAAGCCCACACAGTACTTAGTAGGACACAGTCAATGAATTAAATGAATATTACTATTAATGAATTAATATTAAATGAACTGAATTAATATCACATAAGTATTAAATATTAAATGAATTAATATCACAATATTAAATGAATTAATATCACATGAAGGACAAGTGATATAAATACTATTATATTCCATTTACAGATGAGGAAACTGAGATAGTCTAACATGCTTTTAGTCTACACACTGTAAGTTGTGCAGACAGAATTTAAAGTCAGGACATCTACCTGCAAGATCTGCTTCTTGTTCACTAAGTCATGCTGTAGCTTCCTCATATTTAAATAACATTCAATTTGTGTTTATATTTTGTGTGTGTGTGACCATACGTTCATTACATCCTAGTAAATTCTTCCAATTATATCAGATTTCTGAATCTCTGTGCTTTGTTAACTTCAAATTTGTTTAAAATTCTTTGAATAGCTTATCTGGGTATTTAGTCTCTGCTTGCATAGTCACAGGAACTTTAAATTAATCCTTAGAGGGGAGCATCTTGGTCAAGAAGGGAATTCTTGAATAGCAGACATCTTTATCTCATAGCCTCTAGCTCTTTCCATAGATCCTAGCTTTCAGAACATCCAAATGATGGTGGTGTTGCTATTATTTCCATTACTCCTTAAAGTTATCTTCAAGTTCAGACTTTTCTTCTTCTCAAGGAAATTCTTTCTCTAATATTCGCTTATTGGTTAATTCCCCCACCACTTTATCATCTCTATTTTAGTTGCTGATTTTCCTGGATATACTCCCCAACTATCTTTAATCTCCCAATATATTTTTGAATATGTCCTTATATTTCATCCTTGTTTTGAAGCCCTTCCACTTGATGTTCCAGGCTACCATGTTATATCTCAAGCATGTTTGACTTTTCTTACAATGCACTTATCAATGTTGTCAGTTCCTGGGTCTTCTTTGTGTGGTTTCTGTGCACAGTTATTCTGTGTGAAGATCCTTAAATTTTCTTATTATACATCTGTTGTTTTGGTTATTGTTGAAGTGTTCCTCTTTTTCTTGTAGGAGCTCTTTTTCATGAAGAACATGAAAAACGGTTTGTTGTTGTTGTCACTATTCTCTAGAGATGCTACGCCTCTTTAGTTAAACTGTAAGTTATTTTTATTATTGTCATTTTCCTGGTCAAATTTGGGCGGCTCAAGTATAAGCACTGGGTACTACGAATGGGAGTGTTCCTGAGCCGCACCACTGGTGTGGCACTCAGAAACCCTGTGCCTTTGCTCACCTGCTCAGCGCTCCCAGGAGACACTTGGTGCAGGAGATGCAGATGGAATAGAGTCAGATCTGAAAGTGGAAAAGTCTGAGGAATACCCTTAGGTCATAATCTTCCTAAAATCTCTAAACTGAACTTATTCTACTTTCTCTTAAGTAAACATACATTTTTAAAAGAGTAAGGCCCTTCAAAATCTATTACCTACCTTTATCCATATACCCAGTATCCATGATGTGCAAGGTTCTGAGTTACACTTTGGAGAAACAATTGTGGATGCACATGGTCCATGTTCTCATGCAGATTTAGGCTAGGGGAAGCCTCAGACAAGAAGGCTGTGGAAAGCATATATTACCATACATGCTAGGACAGCGGTATATTGTCACTCTAGGAGAATACAGTAGAGGCAATCAATCTCGATAAAATGGGGCAGGTAAGCATTTCTAAAGGAAATGATTGCAAAGCTGATACCTGTGGCAGGGAGCAGCATGTTTGCAGCTCAAAGGCAGACAGTGTATGACTTCCTGGGGAAACTAAAAACAGGTCTCTGACTCAAAGGATATATGAATTAAAATGGCATGAGAGAATATGAATATATTAATTAAAAATATATGAATTATATTAATGAATTAAAAATGGCACGAGAGAAAACTGAAGAGGCAAACATGGGCAAAGACATAAAAGACACAATCACTTAAAGCTAAGGGGACTGTTCAGGTTGAATTGTTCTCCCCAAAGTTCATGTGCTGAAATTCTAATTCCCAGGACCTCAGAGTGTGACTATATTTGGGGATGGAACCTTTAAGAAGATGATGCAGCTAAAATGAGGCCATTAGGGTGGGTCCTACTCCAAAGACTGGTGTTGTAATAAGAAGAGGAAATTTGGACATAGAGATCCCAGGGATGCACGTGCACAGAGGAAAGTCCACGTGGGAATGCAGCAAGAAGACAGGTTGCCTGTGAACCAACGAGAGGCATCAGGAGAATCCAGACTTACAGACACTTGGTCCTGCATGTCTACACTACAGACTGTGAGAAAATAAATGTCTGACCCAGTCTGGTATTTTACTATGGCAACCCTAGCAAGTTAATACAGTGGCCATATAATTTGTTTGTTAAATCCAGCAAATGTATAAGAATTAAACTGGAACTATTAATAACTGCAATGGGTTGAAAGACCTAAATGGGTATTGCCCCTGACACCTGGGGGGCATAAAGATATATGTGCCAGGGTGCACCTCCCTGGCAGTCTCTTCATTCCCCTAGCTGGGGAAAGTGTTGGATGCTGATGGCACCTAATTGTGTCCATTCCAGAAATTGCTCTCAGCTAAAGGAAGCTGAATTTCACAAGGTGATATTCCCTTCCAGAGTGCATGCAGTGACTGGTCCATGTTAGTGGCACAAAGATCTGGCTCCTTGTTTTAGTGCAGAAAAATTCCAAAGGGTCATTCCAACTCTGGAGTTCCCTATGGGATTAATGGAGGCTGTGTTACAACCCCATCACAGAGAGGTCCACTTCTCTCTCTGTGTCATCAGTAATGCTGCCTCCCTCCTTTGCAGGTACTGCTTCTGAGAACACCCCCTAGGAAATGTGACAGCTCTCCTCACTGAAGGTTGTGACATGGATTTCAGAGTGTCAGCATGCATTTCCCAGGCAACCCCACCTAAGATAGATGGTCAGCCTATCTAACATGGATCTATCTATCTGGGGGAGACAGTTAAAGGTTTTAAGGAAGACAGCAAAAAGATTGTGTTTGAACTTTAGAATGATCACTGATTGATTCAGGGAATTGATCAGATGAGTTCAAATTTCAGACATGGAGACTACTAAGGAGGCCGTATACTACATCAAGCAAAAGGCAGTGATCATCCATGTCTGAATGGCCACAGTGAGCACAATATGCAGTGAGGGAACTTATGATCAAGTAGGATTAGAATCCACAGGGCTTGGTTATTCTCTGCATGAGGAGAATGAGTGGTCAGAGGAGATTAACACCCAGCTTTATGAGGATATCATTTCCTAGAATAAGGGCTTGGATGGTAAAGATGATGAGTTCCATTTTGTCCATGTGGATTTTCAAGGAGTTACAAATCACACAAGAGGAGATTTTCAGAGTACATCTTGATCTCTCGGTTCAAGGTTCCATCAAGGGATTCAGACATGGACATGTCTGCAAAGTGATGGTCTGTATGGAGATGAAATGATTTTGAGGAGACATGTAGAGGGAAAAGGAGTGAGGTCCTAACACAGAATCAAACAGAAAAGTAATATTTAAGATACCAGTGGTGTATGAAGAGTGCACCAGTAAACGGAGAAGGAAGAGTCAGAGAGCAAACTGAAATGAAATAGCAGGTAGAATTATGAACCTCAAAACAAAAACATTCTAAGACAAGAGGAAGTGACTCTGAACATACAGTTAGGAAGTAATTACGGGTAAAAGTGACCGTTGGATTTCACAGCATGTAAGCCAGAAGTGTGTTTGGTGAGGGCAGTGACAGTGGGGAGGTGAGGCCAAGAAAAGCAAGAAAAGGTTACATTAGATTTGGGTAGAGAGGGAAACTAGGGAAAGTGAGAGAGCCTTTGGAAGGTGATGTAGGCCTGACACCTCTGAAGGTAAGAAGGAAGGAGTCTGAGCAGGAGAATGAGGAGAATGTTTAGACGAGGCCACTGGAGAGTGCTCAAGTCAGAAGGGTCCAGGGAGGACCCCCCCCCATCTCACAGGAATAAGCCCATGTGAGGACCTAGCCACGTGCAAGCCCTGAGGAACAAGAAGAGCTGTGAAATCAGGACCAGTCAATGTGAAGAAGCAGGAGTTGGCAGTTAGCTGTGTTCCCATGGCAGGTGTAAGCAACATCCTCATGGTACCACGGGGCCGGGATGTAAAGACCAAGAGAACATAGGACCAAAAGGGATTCAATAGAGTGAGGTTCCCAAAAAAGGTGACAGATGATATGTAATGGGAAACAAGTACGGTGTTGATATGAGGCAAGATGCAGAAGATTCCTCGTTCTGGAATCACTACTGTTTCGGAGAGGTGGTGGTGGAGGAGCGTTAGTGACTAGGTCCGCCCGTGGCGATATTTACACTCCTGTAGCATAACGAGTAAATTAGCAACTGACATGGATGCCAGCGGCGGCGACTAAGGCTTTACAATAATCGTACACAACCAAAGTTTCTGTCTTATCCATCAACTTGTCAATACCGTGAAATTTGTGGAAGGGAATTATGTTAGCTAACTTTTGGACTTTCTGTGATTTCAAACATTACTATTTTGCTAGGTTTACTGATTGAACATGTGTTTTAGTGACCAAAGGTCCTGGTCTTAGTCCAATTATTTGCTGTGAATTCCTATTCGGCAAAACTCCTTCTGTAAGCAAACTGTAAAACAGGAATTGATTATTTTTTTTATTGTCTTCAATGTTAAATTTCTAAAAAACTAACTCATGTATGAAGCATTTACTCAATTTTACTCATGGTTCTCCCATTTAAACACATACATAAAGAGTTTATATTCTATATGCGTTAGACAATTTTTGCAAAGGAAAAATAGATTATGCTATAACATCAAATTGTAGGAAATGAAATTTAACATAAAAGAGTGATTCTATTAATGTGTTCTATTTTTTTCACGAAAAAGGAAAAAGGAAAGTGATTTATTTGCATGCACCAGTGAACCAAGAAACATGGTACTATGGAAGGGTAATTTCAAACACATGAGGGAGAGATTTGTGTCCAACGAACTGCACTATGGTGTTAGAAGAGAACTATCACTTCCCTATGTCTGTGTTCTCATCCATAAAACAGAGGGAAGAAAATCCTTGTTTTCTATTTTTGTTTGTTTTGTAATTTTTGTTAATTAGATAATTACCTTTGCTACTTTCAGTCTTTAAAAATTTTCTATTTCTTTTTTTTAAAGATTTTATTTATTTATTTGACAGAAAGAGAGATCACAAGTAGGCAGAGAGGCAGGCAGAGAGAGAGGGGGAAGCAGGGTCCCTGATGAGCAGAAAGCCCGATGTGGGGCTCGATCCCAGCACCCTGAGATCATGACCTGAGCCGAAGGCAGAGGCTTTAACCCACTGAGCCATCCAGGCACCCCAAAAATTTTCTATTTCATCATTTGTTTAAATAGTGTACATTCAAGTTTTTGTCGAATAGATGACAACAGAAATATAAGGCAAAGACAACTTTTTCTCTTGAGCCTGTAATAAATTGCTTTTTAAAAAGATACTCTTTATTGGGCATTTACTATATTCAAGACATTATCCTGGCTTTCCTCAAGTGAATTGTATCACCTAAGGGTCAATTATCCTTTACGTGGAAGTAATTGTTTTTTAAATAGTTTTTCAACATTTTATCCATCCATTCGTTCTAGTCTAAAATTTCATTTGCCTTTATCAAGTCAGGTTCATAGTGGGAAAAAAAAGGAGACGATAGATCTTAAACCATGCCAGCATAGTCACGTATCTGTTACCAGAATGTGGTCTTAAGTGACCCAGTTTCTTCAGTATGGGAGAGATTTACTTAGAGATGCAGGTTCTTTTTGCCATTCTAAGAATTTGAGGATTTAAGAATAAATTTTGTATAGTAATTCACCAAAGATGTTGAATTTTATGGAGTGTTCTTTACAATAAATGGCTGAAAGCACACATGCTTTCCAATGAGGCTGCAATTTCTTCTGAGCTGTTAAGGTATAATTTTGTGACCAAACATCAAAATAATCATGAGCTAGCAAGGTTGCTGACATGCATCCAAATTCACATAGGTACATTACTGACTCCATTAGTGACCAGACTCCACCTGCATTACTAACTGCTCATACTTTGGGGCAGATAAACTCTGATTGACCATAATTTCAAATTCTGGTAGTAGGTGAATGGTGAACTATTCATGTGTAGAATTTATTGATTATTTTTGAGACAAGTAAAAATTGAGTGATCTTTACATAAGTCATGTTGCCTTTCACAAAATCGGCATCTCAAGATTTCTTGATTAGAAAATGTACTTAATTTGCAGAAGATTTTTCATTTTATGTATGAAAATGCTGCATACATTCTTGAGAGCATGAAATTCTTCTATTTGATTTCATAAAATTCAGGCAGACTGAATACTTTAAAATACTGTTTGTTTAAAATACTGTACTTTATGAATTTATACATACATATGAGATTAAGTAACAGGGTATATAAGCAGATGAATACTTAACAAAAGCAATAAAACCTAAACTCTGCATTTTTTAAGTTACCATCATTGGTGATTTGGGGCCATTTTAGCTACTCAATAAATACTGTTAATCTTATGAATCATTGGACGAATGAGAGAAATCTGGAGTTTTTTCTGCCATATGTGTTAGGATTTGAGAAAGCCCAAAGCCAAATTTAGTTCATCTGCTTGGAGACTACTGAGAAAGAGAATTTACGGAGTATTCTGACTCCAGAAATCACATTAATGGAAGACAAAGTGTTCCAGGTCTAAAGATTTTATAAACACAGAGAGGAAGTGTGCAAATTTGGTTTTGAATCACAGGGAGTCAGGCTTTTCCTTACTAACCAGTGGGGCTGATGATGCCTTCCTGTGATATCTGCAATTCAAGAGTCAGGTACATACAAGGGTATGTTCTGTGTTCATTATTTATTTAACAAAATCACTCTCTCTCTCTAATGTCGTATTTGCCTATTACTCACTCTCACTCAGAGAGGCAGCTCAGCCTGAATTTTATTAGAGAAAAATATGACCCATGGTGAGCTCTGCTAACCTGTGAGTTTGGTTTACTGGAAACATGCTTAGAGAAGCTGCTGTGCTGCTGTAATCGGACATTCAGGGTATATACAGCACAAGCATCACACATTCAGTTTACCCTACAACAAAGCTAACTAATGATGGCTAGGAAAGTTGACAGTGACAGAGTGGAAATATTTTGTTTCCTTAATAAACTAACTGCTGTTCTTAGAAGAATAAATACATCCAAGAGAGCGTGAGGTACACGGCTCATACGATGAGTTTTAAACACAGAGTTCATAAGAGATAATTTGAATTTCCAAACAAAGACAGTATAAGGGACACATTAAACCTGGCATTTATAAAATCCCAAAGAACAGTAGCTCCCTTATTTACATGAACTTCATCATGGAATCTACCTTTTTACTGTGTTTCTGCCAATAATACAGCATGGCCTTGGGTTGTGACCCAAATGGCATTCTAATGATCTTTCTATGACAAGATGAAAGATGAGAAAAATAAATTTCTATGCCCTAAAGACATAACTTACTAGCACTGGATATCACCAGGCCACAGTTGTTTTATAGGAACTTAAATAAAAATCCAAAACTACTAAGAGGGTGTGAGATTTACTACAGACGTATCCAATATTCAGTTTTTTGAAAAGAGCAAAAATAAAATGAATCACATACAAAAATGTATATAAAGAGAAGTACTGAAAAGAACAAAAAAGCAAAATTATTGTTGGTATTCTTATTGTACCCTATTTGGATCTCTCCAGCACAAGGCACAGAGAACATCCAATACATTTTTACCTGTTAAAGCAGATGTTCTTGGGTTTTAGATATCTATCACTATGTATTTCTGCGTTTTTCTGGACTGTTTTTTTAAGATACTTTAAAAGTAACCCTAGAGAATATGGGATCCCTGCTAAAAATTTAAAGAGAAAATTTTTAGGTAATTAAATATTTTTAATTTAATTCACTGTTTTGTATTTAATGACTACCCTTTGAGGAAGGTAATATCTTGGTTTGAGGGTACCAAGTCTCAAGGACTGGCCCGACTTCTCACAGCTAGCAAATGACGCCACTAGATTTATCCCACAATTTCTAGTATCAAGTGTAATGCTCTTATTTTTGTATCTTCTCAGAAACCATACATAGATGTATCATTTCCACTTTGTATCTTTTTTCTTTATCTCTTATTTATACACATGAATCAAATCTGCTCCAGTTCAGTGCCCAGTCCAAGGTATATAAATACTCAACTTGACTTTGGGGATACATGTGTACATAACAACATATGTGTGTTCACAGAAATATATTAAGACAACATAAATCTTCATTTTGTAGCTTCGGAGAGACATGGGTATTACTGGCTTATGTGATCACAAAAATAAAATAAAGAAAAAGATGGGTATATTATAGAGAGTCGGAGCTTTTAATGCTGGGAACGGACTAATGGATCATGCAAACTATGCAATATATCATATTTACAGAATTCAAATTCTAAGTAGATGTAAGCACATACACGCATTGTCCTGACTAGCACCAAGTACTAAGGCATAAAAGCACTTTCTCCAATTTAGCACTTTCAAAATACTTTTTAATCACATTATTATTTATACCATATCCATCCAAAGCAAACTGAGAAATAGCAGTCTGGAGGTTTTGTTTTTTAATCCATTAAAGACTATGCCTATGAAATAGAATGCTGTAGACAGTGTTTATGGAAATTAAAAATTAATTCCCTTAACAGCATATACCTAATGGCAAAATTCCCTTTGACAATAAACTGTATATCCATGTGGGATGCATTTGCCCTTTCTGAGTTCAGGGAAGTGGTTTCGGATAGCAGGGTGGAATTTATTCCATCCCGTATGCCTACAGAGACAAAGAATGAGCAGCAACACTATTGTGGGGAGAGGAACACCACCGTGGGGATGACTTTCTCACATTTATAGGGATGGAGTGAGCACTATATTAAACTTTTTTCCCTTTGAAATGCAAAAAATTAGAACTCAGAGAAACTCTCATTTTTTTTTAATTTTTATTTTTTTATAAACAATTTTTTACCCCAGGGGTACATGTCTGTGAATCGCCAGGTTTACACACTTCATAGCACTAACCATAGCACATACCCTCCCCAACGTCCATTACCCCACCCACCTTTCCCGACCCCCTCCCCCCAGCAACCCTCAGTTTGTTTTGTGAGATTAAGAGTCACTTATGGTTTGTCTCCCTCCCAATCCCATCTTGCTTCTTTTCTTCTTTTTCTGCCCCCCTAGTCCCCCATGTTGCATCTCCACCTCCTCATATTAGGGATATCATATGATAGTTGTCTTTCTCTGATTGACTTATTTCACTAAGCATGATACCCTCTAGTTCCATCCACGTCGTTGCGAATGGCAAGATTTCATTTCTTTTGATGGCTGCATAGTATTCCATCGTGTATATATACCACATCTTCTTTATCCATTCATCTGTTGATGGACATCTAGGCTCTTTC
>PISX010036657.1:0-11749 GCA_004024625.1 Mellivora capensis | reverse complement strand
AGGAAATATGTGCAAACACAAGGTGCTTAAATTTTAAAATTCTACTCTTTATCAGAATAGTATACTTGTAAGGGAGACTACATATCCTAGCTCATTACTAGAGTATTTTTCTTAACTTTTAAGCAATTATCTCCTGGGAAATATCAGGGCTCATTTGAAAATCTTTCTCATGTGCCCTAGCTGGGAATCCTTCCAAGACGTTCTGCTCTGCTTACCTATAATCCACATCTGCTCTGTAAACAACCATGACTGCTTGCTTGAAAAATAAGCACCGACTTGGATTCTAAGGTAACCAAGTGATTGCTTCATCAAGAAACATAAAATGAAAAGGAAAATATCAAAAAAAAAAAAAAAAGAAAAGAAAGAGAGAAAGGAAAATATCAAACCTATTAAAATATGAATAGAACTTTAAAATATTCTTTTACTTATGGGAAGGGAAAAAGACTGCTTTAGAGTCAGAGAACTATTTTAGCAAGATAACTATATCTGTATTTTTAAAAAAAATTTTTTTAAGATTTTATTTATTTGACACAGAGAGATCACAAGTAGGCAGAGAGGCAGGCGGGGGGCGGGTGGGGGAGGAAGCAGGCTCCCCACTGAACAGAGAGCCAGATGCAGGGCTCAATCCCAGGACCCTGAGATCATGACCTGAGCCAAAGGCAGAGGCTTAACCCACTGAGCCACCCAGGCACCCCTATATCTGTATTTTTAATGGAATTTAATAAAAGCCTGAATAAGAATTCAGAGGAAATGATTCCTATCAAGAATTTACTATACATTTTGGGGCACCTGGGTGGCTCAGTGGTTAAGCCTCTGCCTTCGGCTCAGGTCATGGTCTCAGGGTCCTGGGATTGAGCCCCACATCTGGCTCTCTGCTCAGCAGAGAGCCTGCTTCGTCCCCCCCACCTCTCTGCCTACTTGTGATCTCTCTGTCAAATAAGTAAATAAAATCTTTGGAAAAAAAAAAAGAATTTACTATACCTTTCACTTAGGATTTTTGCCATAATTTAATGGATGGGTCTCCTATCATATTTATCTATTTATAAAGATTTTAAAAATTTATTTATTTGAGAGAGTGAGCAGGAGAAAGAGAGAACACGAGTGGGGGTGAGGGGTAAGAGTAGAGGGAGAGGGAGAAGCAGACCCCCGCTGAGCAGGGATCCCAATACAGGGCTCCATTGGGGGCTCCATCCAGGGACTCTAGGATCATTACCTGAGCCCAGGCAGCTGCTTAACTGACTGAGCCACCCAGACACCCCTCCTTTCACATTTAAAATATTATTTAAGACATGAAGTTAAAGGTAAGATACAATTACATGAGTTCCAGAAGGAACAAATCTAATTCATAGTGTTGGCAAGCAGGTCAGTGGTTGCCTGGGCTGGGGAATGGGTGTAGAGAATAATTGAGGGGGTGCCCAAGTGAAATTTGGTGGTGATAAAAATATTCCATGTCTTGATTGTGGAGATAGTTTCATGGATACATACATTTGTCAAAACCTGCTGAATCACTCACTTAAAAGAGGTGACTTTTACTGAATGTAAATTATGCTTCCATAAAGATGACAAAAAAAACAAAACAAAGATATGGGTATTTCAAATATATATTCAATACATAATAAATATCATAAAATATTTATATATTATATATTTTTATATTTTGTTGTATTTATTACATATTTTAAAAATACATGTATATATTAAAACCAAGGTATATCTCTAACTTCATTTTGAGAATCATACATAAAAGTCTTCGTATGTCCCCAAATTCTTCATATTTATTGTTTTCATGGCTTTATCTTTTTCTGCCATGCTCCATTACTGACCTCTACTGAGCATTCAGTGGATTTTACAGAAAAATTTATTATAAATCCTCATCTTAATATCCTTTCTACTAGTTACTGTTTCCCCGCACATACATATGCGTATCACAACTATAGCACCTAAGTAATACATTTCCATTCAAATGTCTCATAGAGGGATCCGCAGGCTCCAGGTCATCCTGTGCTCACTGGAGGGTCTTAGTGGACTTAAAACTGATCTGCCTTAGGGTTGAGTCTGTTGAAATCATTCTCACACATTTTTCCAATGAGCTTTAAATTTTATTATATTTTAAAAATATATCTCCTGTCCTCAAAACTACTGGATCTGTATTAGTTTCCCGTTGCTATTGCAACAAATTTGGCCACAACTTTTGTGGCTCAAAACAAGACAAATTTGTAATCTTACAGTTCTGGAGATCAGAGGTCAGAAATGAGTTGCACAGGCTTAAAGTCCACATGTTGTGCAAGCTCTAAGGGAGAATCTGTTTCTTTGCCTTTTCTAATTACTAGAGGCCTGCCGGGCATATGGCCCAAGTTCAAAGTCCACCACGCCAACCTCTGCTTCCATTGCTATGTCTCCCCCTACCCTGACACTCTCAGCTGGCTCTTCTCAGGACCCATGCCTTTACACTGAGCCCATCTAGACAATCCAGAGCAGTCATTCCATCTCAAGATCCCTACCTTAATCCTATCTGCAAAGTCCCTTTATATAAGGTAGCATACTCACAGGCTTGGGGGGACTAGGAAATCAACATCTCTGGGAGACCGGTCCACCTACCATAGTGTCCAAAAACAATTGGCACTGTATCTCTCTTTTTTCTAAACAAAAGGGACTTAACAAAAAGCAAACGACCCAACTTTAAAATGAGCAAAGGATTCAGGTAGACATTTCTTCAAAGAAGAAATGTAAACGATCAATAAGCATAGGAAAGGATGCCCAGTGTTATCAGTCAGTAGAGAAATGCAAGTCAAAACTACAGTGCGGCACCATTTCATACCGACTAGGATGGCTGTTTTTAAAAATGGGAAATAATAAGGGTTGACAAGGACATGGCAAAATTGGAACCCTTATAGTTTGCTGATGGACATATACAGTGGAGCAAACTCCATGCAAAACAGTTTGATGATTCCTCAACATGTTAAATATAAAATTACCCTATGCCCCAGCAATTCTACACCTGGATATATACCTAAAAGAATTAAAAACAAATGTTCAAACAAAAACTTGTATGATGTTCATAACAGCACAACTCATAGTACCTGAAAGGGGGAAGCAATGCAAACATCCATCAATGGATGAAAGGATAAACAAATGTGTATATACACACAATGGAATGTTATTCAGTCATAAAAGGAATGGAGTATTGATACATGCTACAGTACAGATGAACCTTGAAAACACTGTGGTAAGTGAAAGAAGTCCTTCCCAAAAGGCCACATATTGTATATAGTTCCCTGTATTTGAAATATCCAGATTAAACAAACCCAAGGAGACAGAAAGCAGCTTAGTGGTTTGCAAGGGCTTGAAGGAGGTGGGATAGGAAGCGAATGCTTAATGGATAAGGGATTTGCATTTGGGGTGAGAAAAATTCTGATACTCAATAGTGGTGATGGTTACACAACATTATGAATCGATTTTATGCCACTGAACTATACATTTAAAAATCACTAAAATGCGGGGGTTGGGGGGCACCTGGGTGGCTCAGTTGGTTGAGCCTCTGATTCTCAGTTTTGGCTCAGGTCATGATCTCAGGGTCATGGGATGGAGCCCTGAGTCAGGTTCCCTGCTCAGGGCGGAGTCCACTTGTGGTTCTCTCTCCCTCTCCCTCTGCCCCCCCTCCACCTCTGCTCATCCCCCCACTTGCACTTGCACCCGTGCTTTCTCTCTCTTACTCTTGTAAATCGCTAAAATGGTAAATTATGCCTTTTGTGTCTTTTACCACAATTTATAAAAATTATATAGAAATATTTCTTAATTCGTGTCTTTCAGAGTTTCTCTTTATAAACACCTTCATACCTGTATCTCATTGTTCTTGCACATGTAAAAATTTTCATACCCTAAGCCAGTCTTTTCTCCACACATAAGCAGACTTTACTCAGCAACCAGTAAAATGCATTTTGTTCAGCTTCCAGAATTCACACTAGAAGGGTGTCAAGTCTGATTCCTGGAGTAACACCCAGTTTATTTTCTACAGTGAGTCATGTTTAAATGACATTCTAATGAAACATCCCAAATTATCAGCAATGTCAATCAATATCTGACTAATTGGTAATGTTTGAAGTATTAAGAGAGACTGTGTATTTGGAGATCCCTTTTAAAGAGTCTCCCTTTTCTCAGACCCAAGCGGCCATTCTGAGCTGACCTTCGAGGGGATTTGCCAAGTCCAGCAAGTTGCCCATATAATGTTTGCCCGGTGCTTCCTTCAGGAGGCAGTGAAAAGCTGCTCCTTGGAAACCTACCCTTTTATCTGCAAGCAAAGTTTATAGATTATAAAACTACAATTACGCTTTTATAAAAAGTGGATAAGAACAGGTTCTGTGTAAGATGTACAGCTGAAAATAATGTTACGTTTTATGTTAATTTGCCTTTTTTGTGCTTGCGTAAATCCAGTTGGCACAACGGGTCTCTCAAGTATTTAATTTATAGCGTGATTATCACCATTTCACTGAGGAGAAAGTAGCGCAGGGAAAGCAGAGAAGGTCCAAATGTCTGGCTTCTAACAGCAGGGCTGACTTCAAGAGAACACTGCTTTCAACACATATTCTGTGAACATCAGCCAGGTTTGCTTTTGCAAGTGGAAGTTTCTAGAATAAATTAGGAAACATTGAATAGTATGACCTCCTTTTGAAGCTTGGCCATTTATAGGAACATATTAAAGGCTCTGAGAATTCCTATAGTTAAGAAACTTGTTAGATTTTGTTTAGCCCCACAGATGTTCGATTCTAGAATTCATTATTACAAGTAACACAGTTTGTAACCTATATAAAGTTGTATTGTAAAGGACTCATTAGAATTTCATGTACACATTGGTATTTATTTTTATCTTGCCCTGAATAATTAACTCATAGGAGATAATATGGTCTACTGTAATGCAGAACGTGGGAGCTCATCTTCATTCAGGCCCAAATAATGTGCTATCATCTGCCAGTTATGATCACAAGCAGGTGAATCACATTAATAGTGAGTATGAGAATTATATTACCATCATTAAATCCTACCACTAATTATATATCTACTAATACATCTACTAGAGAAAGCAGGTGTCCATAAAAGCAAGAAAAGGAACAAATGCCCATTCTTCACAGGACCCTTGTGAGTTGTATGGTAAAGATTAGGAGAGCTACTGCCAGAAAGCATGTGCTAGGAGTCATGTCCACAGACCAGGAGCTCTGTGCAAAACAGCTTGGGGCAAGTGGCCACGGGGGACTCCTACTCCAAGGCAGCCCTGCAGTGACTGTGGAAGTAGGTGGTTGAGGGGATTAAGGGAGAAAACAAGGTGTCCTTTGACCTTCTTCTGCAGCAATGGCTCAAGTTTTCCCATCTGTGTGAGATCAAGACCCAACCCTGGGTAGAGCAGTATCTCCATTAAGGTGACAGAGGCTGACAGCAAAGGGAGAAGAGTGGAGGGCTCTGAGTGTATGTGTATGAGAGAGAGAGAGAGAAAGAGAGACATCAAGCACACTGGAGCACTATTGAATGTTCATTCCTCTCCAGTTGTCTAACTGAAATCTAAAAGCACTTGTCCACTGTAAGAAACAAAAAAAAATCTGTCAGGACATTTTTACTAAGAATGTCCAACAAAAACCCTTTCTTCTTTCACACCTGTGTGCATAAAATGCAGTGTGCAGCTTTCTGACCTTACACTCAACAGTAGCAGCTGGCTTCCTCCAAGGATCATGCATGCAGAAAGAAGTATCGTTAAGTACATAAAAGTGTGTAGAGTAAACATGGTCAGAATGGTACGCTTAAACGGCATAGCAAATTGCTGGGGACTACCAAACAGCAACCCCTACAAAAGACTTATGAGATCGTGGAGAGATGACCATTTGGTTGTATTTAAAATACCTACAGTTCCCAAAATGTGCTTTAAGACATCACTGGGTACCACAACATACTCACGGGAATATAGCAGGATATTTTAAATGTTCAAGGGAAACACGGTGCTACTGGGCATCTGCCAGTCACCCTACAAACTACTAGCTCCAGTTAGTTCCCATGTTCAACATCAGATTGGGCTACATTTCTTTAGACACTGTTGTCTTTGCAAAGCTATGTCTTTTTGGTTTTTTGTTTTGTTTTGTTTTTTTGTTTTTTAAGATTTTATTTAGGGACACCTGGGTGGTTCAGTCATTAAGTGTCTACCTTCAGCTCAGGTAATGACCCCAGGGTCCTGGGATTGAGCCCCACATGGGGCTCCCTCCTCAATGGGGAGATTGCTTCTATCTCCCTCTACCTGCTTCTGCCTGCTTGTACACACTCTCTCTGTCAAATAAACAAATTAACTAATTAAAAATAAATAAAGATTTTATTTATTTGAGAGAGAGAGAGATCATGAGCAGGAGGAGGAGCAGAGGGAGAAGCAAACTCCTCACTGAGCAGAGAGCCCAATGCAGGGCTCGATCCCAAGACCCTGATATCATGACCTGAGCTGAAGGCAGACACTTAACTGACTGAGCCATCCAGGTGCGCCAAAGCTATGTCTTTTGTAATGACTATGATAAAAACCAGGTGCCTCAACGAAAAGCAATGTGGAACAGAAAATGAAGGTGGAGTCCAATCTGATTCCCAGCTAGTTGCAGATGTTTCTGCCTCTTCCAATCACTACTGAGAACAGGAATCATTTCTTATTCATCATTGCACAGCATCCAGTAGGAACACAACACCTTGCATACAGCAGGTGCCCCATAACTGTTTGTGAGGAGTTATTGCTAGATAGTGCAACAGAAAGTCGCACATCGCTACAGTGCAGAGTACTCACGAGTATACAACAGTGGTAAATGTGCTTTCGCAAACCAAAGCCTATGCTAAGGAGTCTGTGGGGAAATCACTTTCTCCAAATGCAATAGAGCAAGGAAACCCAGGGTCTTTTCTGATCCATCCGAGATACCATAAAGGCCACAGATTTCCTCAAACAGTTAGAACAATGTGTGCAAAACAGATTCATAAGTAAAAGAGGAAAAGCATCACCAAATAAACCCCTCAAAGTTAAGAATGGAATAAAGGAGGTACCAAGTGTCCAAATGTTCCAAATGTCCTGTTACCCAGGAAAAAGAGAGTGAGTGTGCAGCCCCTTGGGGGAAAGGAGTGAGGAAGGAGAGTCACAGAGACCCCGCCATGGAAGGAGACATTGTCGAAAAGTACAAAGCACAGCTGTATATGCGTAGCTTCAAAGCTGCATCAGGGATTGTGGGGGAGGGAAAGCCAGGAAGCGGAAGTACCTGACCCACAGGGAACCCACGTCTGAGCTGAGGGTGCCCTGGTTAAGTAGAAGAAGGAACTCAGTGTAGCCCCACTAAGAATGGGGAGGGGGCAGGAGGAACGGGGCCATGCTCTCTGTTGCCATAATCAATAGTCCCCCCAGATGTGCCAAACAGAACACTGTAGGGGATTTAGCTAGTACTGAATGGGGATGTGTTTTCATTGTAACAGATGTACAAACATTTCCATGCAGTTCATTTTACACCTAGCATCAGACCCACAGTGTCACAGGATTGTTGCCAACAAGAAGGAGGAAGTAGTAAGCTTTGTTGTTACCCACCGGGCGCCAGTGGCATGGACTTCGGTTTGTCCCAGAGCTACTAGCTGGATATATCTGAACTCATGATGGGTAAGTGTTGGAAAATGGACAAACGCTTTTTATGATGACTCCCCAGGAGATTGGCCTTGGCTTTTCTCAAACTTTGCAAGGTTTTGTTAATGCAAATTTTTTTAACATGCAAAGCCTGACTTTGGAAGAAGGAAACATATTTGCTGGTGCATCTGGGCAGGAGAGCAGTTGCTTAGAAAACTGTGAAGGGAGCAAGACAAATATTTTGTGCCCAGACAAACATAGGCTAGAGCTCCCCAGATGTAAAAGGAAAGGAAAGACCATGAATGTGTATAGTAGTAATATCAGGCTTCCCTTTATTTTGAACACCTAATGAGGCACAGGTCTAATTAGGAAAAAAACTTTCTTTAACCATAAATTTTCTCGTTTTATGCCCAATCTTTCCTTTTGCCCCAGGGAAGAGAGGAGTTTGCACTTATTAGAGTAAGTTTATCATTCTGAAGGAATAATATAATAATTAAATTCAAGAATAGAAATATTTGTATTATTTTCTTCCCTGAAGCATGATCATCAGAGGGGGGGGAACCTTAAGAGAATAATATTTTGTATTATTAGTTTCCCACACTGATTTTCAGCAATTTCCAAAGTATTTCCTGTTTTTAGTGCTGCAATCCACTTATACTCTCCTCAGGGAAAAAAGATGATCAAGGAGTATTTCTTGGTAAATGCTCTGGATTTATTCCAGTTTGTTTTGTAATAAAAAAAAAAAACATTCTGGAACATATTAGTTAGTAGAAATGAAGCAGGGATGGTAGGAACAAGCTTCTTTAACAACAGCATAATCCATGTGTGGAACATGTTAAAAATGCTACTGAGACAGAAAATAAAAACAGAACTGGTATTGAGAATTACTGAGAACACTGTGTGTGTGTGTGTGTGTGTAGAGAAAGAGAAGTATCCTTACTCAATTAAAAAAATGCATTTACTTTTAAAACTTGAAAGCAGTATTGATTTCTAGTATTCTCATTTATCACTAAATCATTTTCCCCAAGGAGAAGGAAATAATGCAATAGAGAATTTGTTGATATGATGAATTACTACAGAATTACTAAACCACAAACAAACCCATGCTTTTGTGGGTGCAAGTGTGATTTATTAAACACAAAGAAATTGTGATGGTATCCCCAGCTCCAAATCTAGCTGTATGTGAAAATTAAGAGCAGCAGCTCCTACGATATTTAAAACTAACTTCAGAATTCACTCAAGAAGTGGGTTAATGTATAAATGAAATTTCTCAAACATGATAGGACCCAATATTGCCAGTGGGCATACAGAGAAGAAAGCAAACACAGGGTTAAAAATTGTTTGTTCTAAAATGAAGTGTGGTAGGAGTTGAGAAGAGAGAGATCACTGTCCAGAGAGCAATCGAGAAGGCTCCATGAGGAAGTGGCATTTGATTAAATCCTGAGAAGTATGACTGGGGTGTGCAGAGATAGGTAGGAACAAGAGAAAGAAGTTCTAGACAGAGGAAGCAGAATAAGCAGAGAAACACAGAGAGAAAAGCATAGTGTGTTTAGCCTTCAGGAAAATGAAATCTGTTGGGAAAAAGCCAGTCTGTATGAAGGAAATTATTCATAATAACTAGAATTAAATACGAACTATATGCAAGACACTAAGATGTAAGTTTGGTCAAGCCCTTTCTTCTGCTGATTAATATTCACACATTTAAACACAGGTGTTGGGGCATCCAGGTGGCTCACTTGGTTAAGTGTCCCACTCTTGTCTTCAGTTCAGATCATGATCTGTGAGGGTGGTGAGATGAAGCCTGGCACAGGGGGGAGTCTGCTTGAGATTTTCTCTCCCTTTCCCTCTGCCCCTCCCCCCCGGCATTCTCCCACTCTCTCTCTCTCTCAGATAAACAAATAAATCCTTGAAAAAAAATAAATAAATGAACTCAGATGTTATTTCTTCAGGGGACTCACACTACACAGTTGGTTGGAGTTCCCTGAGCATCCTCTCCTCATTCCCACAGTTTTCTATCAAAGCATTTTTCACACTTGACAGGAATTGCATATCAGTCTATCTCTTTTATCTGCACATTCTAGAAAGGCAGGGATGGAATTTGTCTTGTTCATCAGCATATTCCCAGCACTTAGTATATAGGCTTTTCCAATGTCTAATGATCACTTGTGAAGGGAAAGGAGGGAGGGAGAGAGGAAAGAAAAAAAAAGAAAGATAGCCAGCGCCATATGCTGGGAAGCCTGAAAGTCAGATCAAAAAGTTAAAACTTGGGGCACCTGGGTGGCTCAGTTGGTTAAGCCTCTGCCTTCGGCTCAAGTCATGGTCTCAGGGTGCTGGGATCAAGTCCTACATCAGGCTCTCTGCTCAGCGGGGAACCTGCTTCCTTCTCTATCTGCTAGCCCCTCTGCCTACTTGTGATCTCTCTGTGTCAAATAAATTAAAAAATATATATTTTTTAAGTTAAAACTTCAGGAGATAAAGGTATGTCACTGAAAGTTTCTGAGCTGGCAAGAATACTTTATCCAGCAAGACTGACATTCAAAATGGATGGAGACATAAAGAGTTTCCAAGACCGGCGAGGCTTAAAAGAGTATGCGACCACCAAGGGGGTCTATAAAAGGGGGGTCCTATAGAAGAGGAAAAATCCTAAGAATATCATTGAACAGAAATATAGAGACAATCTACAGAAAGAAAGACTTCAAAGGTAACACGATGTCAATAAAAACGTATCTATCAATAATCACTCTCAATGTGAATGGCCTAAATGCACCCATAAAACGACACAGGGTTGCAGATTGGATAAAACGACAGGACCCATCCATATGTCATCTACAGGAGACCCATTTCAAACCTAAGGATACACCCAGATTGAAAGTGAAGGGATGGAGAAATATCTTTCATGCCAATGGGCCTCAAAAGAAGGCCAGGGTAGCGATTCTCATATCAGATAAATTAGATTTTAAACTAAAGACTGTAGTCAGAGATATAGAAGGACACTACATCATTCTTTTTTTAAAAAATTTTTTTTAAATTTATTTATCAGAGAGGGAGAGTGAGAGAGCAAGCACAGGCAGACAGAGTGGCAGGCAGAGGCAGAGGGAGAAGCTGGCTCCCTGCCGAGCAAGGAGCCCGATGTGTGACTCGATCCCAGGATGCTGGGGTCATGACCTGAGCCGAAGGCAGCTGCTTAACCAACTGAGCCACCCAGGCATCCCCATTACATCATTCGTAAAGGGACTATCCACCAAGATGATCTAACAATTGTAAATATCTATGCCCCCAATATGGAAGCAGCCAATTACATAAGAAAACTATTAATCAAGATAAAGAGTCATATTGATATGAATACATTGATAGTAGGAGATCTTAACATGCCATTCTCAGTAATAGACAGATCATCCATGCAGAAAATCAATAAAGAAACAAAAGCATTGAATGACACATTGGACCAGATGGACCTCACAGATATATACAGAACATTCCACCCGAAAACAACAGAATACTCATTCTTCTCAAGTGCACATGGAACCTTTTCCAGAATAGACCACATACTGGGTCACAAATCAGGACTCAACCAATACCAAAAGATTGAGATTATTCCCTGCATATTCTCAGATCACAATGCTTTGAAACTAGAGCTCAACCACAAGGAAAAGTTTGGAAGGAATTCAAACACCTGGAAGCTAAAGACCACCTTGCTCAAGAATGCTTGGATCAACCAGGAGATCAAAGAAGAACTTAAACAATTCATGGAAACCAATGAGAATGAAGACACGTCAGTCCAAAACCTATGGGATACAGCAAAGGCGGTCCTAAGGGGTAAATACATAGCCATCCAAGCATCCCTCAAAAAAATTGAAAAATCCAGAATACAACAGCTGTCTCTACAACTTAAAGAACTGGAGAATCAACAAAAAATTAAACCAACTCCACGCACAAGAAGGGAAATAATCAAGGTTAGAGCAGAGATGAATGAAGTAGAAACTAGAAATACAGTAGAACGTATCCATGAAACTAGAAGCTGGTTTTTTGAATTGATCAATAAGATCAATAAACCATTGGCCACACTAATCCAAAAGAAAAGAGAGAAAGCTCAAATTAATAAAATTATGAATGAAAAGGGAGAGATCACAACTAACA
>PISX010036656.1:0-12491 GCA_004024625.1 Mellivora capensis | reverse complement strand
GGGTACTACTTGAACAAATTTGCCCCCTCATCCTGGTTTTATTTAAATGATGTAGTGTTACAAGCCCATGGGCAGGGCAAATTGATTTTCTTTGGACACTGTTCTGGGGAAACACACTAGTAGGCTTAAAGACGTGTGCTGCTGTCAGCTTGGGAAACAATTGGGACTTTGTATCTAGAAGCAAGTTGCGGAGTACCCTGAACCACCCTTGGCACCAAATTGTTGCCTGCTACTGATGTCACATTGCCAAACTTTGACAATGTCACTCTGGACAATCCAATAGAAGTCTTCTCTATGTTCCGTTTAGGCCATCTGATTTCCCTAGCAAAGGTAGAACAAGCAAACATTCATTCACACCAGCTATTTGCACGATATCAGCCAAAGCTTTACTACATTTGTCATTAATCAGCTAAGTGTAGAATCCGAAAGTCAACAATTTCCTATTCTTTTTTTCCCCAGTGACTGTTGATTCTCCTAACACAATCAGTTTTCTTTCTTCCCTTTCACAGCCAAACCTGTGTTTCAGGTTCTCATTCTTTACACACCCAATAAAAAAATGAGAGTCCATCCCTTCTTTCATTCAGTGAACCAGGCTCTCAGACTTCTCACATCCTCCAGAAATTCTCTCTGTACAATTTTACTGTCTGTTCCTTCTTCCTTAAAGTTCTCTCATTGTTGAACATAAGCATTCATGTAATGTGTCCCTGTATAATCCTTCTTTGCAATCATCCTCTGCTTTTATCAAAACTCCAAGACTGAATCAGACCCCACAGTGACCAGTTGAACTGCTCATCTGCTCAGTGTGGGGGTGGGGGTGGTTACCTGGGTGTGTGGTTATGAACTTGCTCAAGGGCCACAGGAAGCTGGGTTTCTGGTTGCTACCACATTGAACTTCAGTTCTGATTTTTGTTGTTTGTGGGATGTGGAAATTTTTCCTCATGGGGTCAACTGAGTTCACCCTGTTTCCTAAGATCTAGAAAGAATTGGCTCAAAACCCTATTGTACAAATTGTGGAAAGTCCTGTATTTTCTCCAAAGCTTTTAAGAATTTCCAAGAGGGGATGCCTGTGTGACTCAGTCAGTTAAGTGTCTGCCTTAGACTCAGGTCATGATCGAGGACCCTGGCATCAAGAGCCCCACATCAGGCTCCCTGATCATTGGGAGTCTGCTTTTCCCTCTTTCTTTGCCTCTCCCCCTGCTCATACTCCCTCTCACTCATTCTCAACCTCTCAAATAAATAAATAAAATCTTAAAAAAAAAGAATTTCCGATAGAGCCAATCTCTTGATGACATCAGACCCACATCTCTGCCACAGCAGAATTAGTTTGGTTTAGCCCACAGAAGGCTGGTGGCAGTACTGAGCCTCTGCCTTCGCTTTCCCAGCCACCAGCCTTCCCTCTCCCCTTAAAGGAAGCTTGTTCACACATGACATTTATGTATGTATCAGACTTTATTGAGAGTTGGAGGAGATAAGAGCAATTTGCATTCACAAATAATGTGAAATGGAACAGTATCCAGACAGTAGTATTAAAAAGTAAGTTGCCTAGTCATTTCTATGATTGAAGTGCTAGTCTTCTACCATTTTGGTTGGACCCATCATTCTTCCTTACTTTCTGTATCTTTCATCCAAAAATTGCCCATTCGAGCTGCAAATTTTTCTCACTTGATGGGATTTAGCACTTTATCTCTCTCCTTCTGCTCCAAGAAACTTTTAACTCCTAGACTTACCCAGCTGCTCAGCAGAACAAAGTGGTTGTTCATTTATTAGTGCCCCCTTCAAGAGAGTATACCTTTAGAATATACTTTTGGTTGTAAATAGTTGATGTGTGGGGGGGTGTGGTTGATGGGGTAAGATAACCAAACTGACTTATCCATTGAATTCATATTCGATCTCACAATTCCGTATAGCCAGTCTCAGCATTTATTTATTCATTCATTCATTCATTCATTCATTCAACAAATAGTTACTGAACATTTACTTGCAAAGAGAAATATAATTCCTTCTGTTGAAGCTGATGGTCTAGTGAATAATCAAAGATCAGGAATATCATTTCTATTTCTAAACTAATAATCCCTATGAGTGGAGGGTATGCAGTGTTTTGAGAAAATATAACAGGAAATGTCTTAGTCTATTTGGGTTGCCATAACAAAATCCCATAGACTGGGTCTATTAACCAATAGGTATTTTCTCCTAGTTTAGGGGCTAGAAGTCTGATACCAGAGTGCTGGCATGGTTGGTTTCTGGTGAGAACTCAATCTCTGACTTTTGGACTGCCTTCTCACATTGGGGGAGATCGGAGTAGAAAACATGATGGGGAAAGGGAGGAGGGGAGAGACAGAAATCTCATGGGTGTCTCTTCTTATATGGGCACTAATCCCATCATGAGAGTATCATCATCCTTATGACCTCAACCAATCCTAATCATCTCCCAAAGACCTTATCTCCAAATACCATCACATTGAATGTTAGGCTTCAATATATGAATTTTGGAAGAACAGACACATTCAGTCCTTCACAGGAAAAATCAGGGACTTTTTTTTTTTTTCTTTAAAAGATCATTCTGCCTGGGGTATGGGGAATGGATGAGAAGGGTGACTTTAGATGTTGGCTACCATTGCTGGAATCCCATGATGGTTGTTTAGACTGGAGCAGAAGCAGGGATAGCCTAGTCAGTTAGCCATAGCCTAGTCAATATCTCTTTCTTCTTACCTCCCCTCTTTCCTACCCACTCCCATTGTCCTAGTCTATAAACTTTACTTTTCATGTTCTAATGCCTTCCCCCAAACGTTCTTATGTACATGTGTGAACCTGACATTGTTTTCCTTCCTCCTTTAAAGCTCTAGGATTCCATTTCTGGTAAGTAGAATAAGAGTGACTACCATTCGCCAATATTAGTCAAATTCTTTAATCCACAAAGGAAGTGGTAAGTACTTAAAACATTAATAGAGGGGTGCCTGGGTGGCTCAGTGGGTTAAGCCTCTGCCTTCGGCTCAGGTCATGATCTCAGGGTCCTGGCATCCAGCCCTGCATCTGGCTCTCTGCTCAGTGGAGAGCCTGCTTCCCCCTCTCTCTCTGCCTGCCTCTCTGCCTACTTGTGATCTCTCTCTCTCTCTCTCTCTCTGTCAAATAAATAAAATCTTTAAAAAAATAAAATAAAATAAAACATTAATAGAGCAAAGAAATTAGGCATTTTTGTGCATGGAGAATATAAAATACTTGTAATATGGTGTCTGTCTTCTCTGTGGACACTTTAGTACTCTAAGCAAATCATGTTCCATTTCAATGTCTTTGTATGATTTTATTCTGCAGTTAAAACTTCAGCTTTTGGCAAATTACAGTGGCACTAAGATACCAGTTTCCACTTACGTGATTGACAAAAAGTTGAAAGTTTGGTAATATATTTTGTTGGTGAAGCTCTGAGGATCTTCCTGGTGGGCTTATACATGGGGCCTTTGGCAGCATTTACTGATCACAAATGCATATATCCTTTGATTCAGCAGTTCCACCTCTTCACATTTATTCTACAGATTACTTCCACACATTTGAAATGACTCATGTACAGAACTGTTCACTGCAAAACAATATGTAATAGTGAGCACTTGAAAACAACATGGAGGCCAATCAAAAAGTGACTGGCTCAACAAATTACGCTTCCATGCAATTGAAGAATATGCTTTCTGTTAATAGTCATGAAATAATGTCCACAAATATTCCATGAAAAAAGGATATTACAAATGGTGGAGTAAAGGAGGCTACATTTTTGTGAACAAATAGAAGAAGATATAATAGTACATATTTACATTTTTATTTACATGAAGATATTTTGAAAGGATATGCAATAGGATAGTAAGTATTTACCTGTGAGGCAAAGGAGAAACTCAGTGGATTCAAAACCAAGTAAGGCATACAGAGCTTCATCTGTGTGTGTATGATTATCCATGTATACATTTACATACATATGCTGTATGTACATGTACATGTACGGTACGTATAAAACATGTATATTTGTGATTTTAATTTTCAATCATATAACTGTTATGTGTTCAGAAGAATACACTTTTTAAAGTGCCAATGTTTGCTTTTCTATTTTGAATCATTTTCTCTCATAGCTAAATAAATAAGACTATAGGTGTTAGACTGCATGCTTCTGAATTACCTCTCTATCATGCTGTGTGACCTTGCATCTCTCTGAACTTCCGTTTTCTCCTACATAAAATGGGAATAATTACAGTTGTTGTTAAATGGATTTAGAGTTTCAATTTGACAAGATGAAAGATTTCTGGAGATCTGTTGCATAACAATGTAAACATTGTTTACATACATATATGTAACACTACTGAGCTGTAGATAGTTAAAAATGGTAACTTATATTTTAGTATATATATATTTTAGTTTTAGTTTTACCACAAATATTTTAGTTCTTACCACAAATAAAAACAAAAGCTATGGTTTTGTTTCTTTTATGAGACTAATCACCATACCTGCCTGTGACTTTGCTATGAGGATTATATCAGTTAATATGTGTGAAGCCCTTTGGGCAAAGCTTGATATTTTGGAAGTCTTTGGGGTTTTTGAGCTTTTCCGTGTTGGAAGTGGGCTCTGCCCTTTGAGCTTCCATGAGTGGCTTTATGTTTGTAGCAGTCTGTCTGTTTCTAGAGGAAGCCTGACTGTCTCTGGGTGAGTTGTAAGACACATTTCTTAAGGCTCAAGTGCGATCCTCAAGAACTCTTGATCCTCAAGAACTTGGAGGGTAAATATATTTATATTGCTAAAAGTCATATTTGCATTTTAAGCCAGGTAATATTTCATGTTGCATGGAGGACTTAGGGATCCTGGCATAACGAAATAACTGGCCGTAGTATTTTCATTTTTCAAGAGAAGCTAAGTGACTGGTCCACTTATGCAAGTTGGCAGCAAGCTCATGAACATGGTTCTTGAGATTTTCTGTAGTGCACATCAACCATTTTCAGCAGATTTCTTCCTCTCACCTATTGGCATGTCCACGGCTATAATACCTACTAATCTAATTCCTAGATTTTCTCAGAACAAATACTCTATTTCCCACAAGCCAACAAGAGCTTCCATTTCCCTGTGTTAGAATGCTTATCTTTTCTTTCACTTTGAAAAGTAAAATTGATTTGGTTGATTTTTCATTTTCTTTCCTATATCTACTAAGTGCTGTGTTTTAGGCTCCACCCAACAAATCAATACAATTCAGATATGTGTGACAAGGAATTTGGATTTCCATCCTTGCTACCAATTCTGAATGATAACAGTTGACAAGTTGGTGAAGCTTGTTCAAAAGTGGTTTGGCATTGTGCTAATATGGTCCAAATCAGAGCTCAGCAAACTTATTTTGAAATATTTCCAAGTTCATGGGGCACCTGGGTGGCTCATTAGGTTAAGCCTCTGCCTTCAGCTCAGGTCATGATCCCAGGGTCCTGGGATCGAGCCCCACATTGGGCTTTCTGCTCAGTGGGGAGCCTGCTTCCCCCTCTCTCTCTCTGCCTGCCTCTCTGCCTACCTGTGATCTCTGTCTGTCAAATAAATAAATAAAATCTTTAAAAAAAAAAAAGGAAATATTTCCAAGTTCATGAAAAGAATAACTTTGGACCAAAAAAAAATGTTTTGTATTTTTCTGGTTAACTAGACAGCTCAGTGCATTACCACATTCTTGCATCTGATGCTCATGTTTGGAATCTGTGCTTTACATTGTCTTCAAAGGTCTCAGTGATTCAGAATAGAGACATGGAATCAATTACAAAAAAGGAAAACATAAATAAGAGTCATCTGAAAAGATGAAAAGCAAACAGATTTTCCATTTTTAGCTTTTGGATGTTTGCCTTTAATTTAAAAAAAAGATACTATTTGTCACTCCTAATCATCATAATAGCTAAAATACATTTAATGATCACTGTGTGTGAAACCCCATGCTGAACACCTCAAATGCATCACTTCTGAGAGTCTACACAACAATGTCCTTGGAGGGAAATGAGGATCAGTGAATGTAGGCAGCTTACTGAAGGTCATGCACTCAGCAAACGGCAGAGCTGAGGCTCAAACCAGTGACTGAGTTGTTAATCACAGTGCTCCACAGTTGTTATAGCCCTGTTTATTTTTCCAGTCATAAACTCTGCTTAAATTTACATGAATAGTAATTTGATTTCTTTCCCTTGTCTGGACTGTAAATTTGTATAATTGGATTTCTATGGACCTTCGTACTATGGGCAATATTTGAAGTGGATTTTTTTTTTCAAACTTATGAGATTGACTCCTATGATCTAAAACTTCCTCCAGAGAAAGCAAACCCTCCTTCTTATTCTGTTATTTGAGTAAAATTCTGATTGCCAGCCATATTAGTTTCCTAGGGCAGCCCTAACAAAGTATCATGAGTTGGGTGGCTTGGAACAACAGACATTTATTGTCTCACAGCTCTGGAGACCAGAAGTCTGAAATCAAAGTGTCGGCAGGGGCAGGCTTCCTTTGAAGGTACTGAGGAAGGATCTGTTCTAGGCCTTACTCTTGATTTGTAGATGGTTGTCTTCTCTCTCTGTCCTCATCTCTTCTTATAAGGACATCGATTGTATTGGATTAGGAACCACTTTAATGACATTATTTTAACTCAATTACCTCCAAAGATGGTATTTCTAAATATGGTCACATTCTGAGGCATTCAGGGTTGGGACTTCAACATATGTTGTTGTGGGGACACAGTCCAACATAACACCAGCTTCTGAACTAGAGAAGTATATGGAAGTAGAAGGATGGTATCCCATGGTGTGACCCGAGGAAAGTTTCCCTTCTGTGGAAGATAGACTAGATTGACTGCTATAATATTTTATGTCACACTTGGAGTCTATTTTAACAGGTTGGATGCAATATATTTAAAGAATTTTCTTGCTATAATCATTTCATTAAAGTTTTTGGGAAGATGGCTTTGTGTTTCTACATCTTCCTATTTGCCCCAGAGATAAATGTCTAATGAGTGATCTTGCCTACCCTGGAGTCTTTCTATAACCAGCTTTGGGGCCCCAAATGAGACAATTCACCCAATATCTCCACTTTTCCCTCTAAAACCTCCTAATTTTTCTTGTTCCTATTTCTGTATGCAGACAGAAATCAATCAGCTATCTCTATTAATCTTCACATACAGAGCTTCTGTGACAATTTCAGAAAAAGCAAAAGCTCTGTTAGATTTTTGGAGGTGTTGTCTTTTGAATTGTGAGTGCTTCATCAATGTTCATTGATAAAAATACATTGACCTTTGACTTTAGTCTCTGTGACTGCACTAGCTAATTCTAACAGCAAACATTCTTGGAGTACAGCATATGGAGAACCTCACGTGATCTCCCCTAATTTTCACAGACCCCAGGTTGTGAGACCTAGTGTGGCAGCTGAGGGGACTAAGTCTCAGACACACAGGAGCTCTGAGGAGTGGAAAGGGGGCATAGGTGAGGGCCTTTTAGGTCCTTTTTAGGTCCTTTTAGGAATCACCTGCAGTCCCCCAGGATTTTGCTGCAGGCTCTGGAGGAGCAGGGCTACTCCTGTCTGGACCAGCCTCTCCAATGATGATTTGCCTTTTCCCACCCAGTTCTTTCATTAGCTGTTGGCTTTCCCAGCTAAGAATAGTGACATAAGAGTAGAGCTGAAATCTTCAACTTTTTTTTTCTTTTCTGCACAATAAATTAGTAATTCAGTAACTTTTAGGATGTCACTACATAGAGTTGTTTGAAATACCTTAAGTATGTTTTGTTGGTTTTACTATACATGTTACTTGTTTTTACTGTAAACAATGTTGTAAAGACAATGTAAAAAGTAGAGAGAGGATGGTGAACAAAGCAGGAGGGGAATATCAGTATAATTACAGTGAACATTTATAGGTCAGTGGAACATAAGCCCTGAGGGAAAGACTCAAAAAAATGGGGCTCTGCAAAGCAGGAGAGAGGAGCAGGGAGGCATCTTCTCCAGGCTGCCTGGAAAGCCCAGGGGACGATGCTTTGCTTTGCCAGCATCACAGATAATTCAGTGAAATTGTTTCTCTTTTGTCCCTTCTTTATGAACATCTTGGAGAGGCATTTATGCACCTTTTCTACTTTAAGAATATTTACCTCAGTGTGACTCGTTCCCTTTCCCCCTCAGGTAAGATTGTTCGTTGGGGGTTCTGAAAGTGAAGATGAGGCCAGATGCAGGGTTTGTTAAATTTCCTCAAAGATAGCTAAAGGTGTGTGTGTGTGTGTGTGTGTGCGCGCGCACATGTGTGCACGCATATGCATCTGGGCATGCCTGACTCTCTGTGTGTGAGTGTGCATGTATAGATGCAGGCAAAGCCCCACACCGGCAGATACCATGTGGTAACCTCCTGCACAACATATGAGCTATTTAGATTCTTGTATTTTTAGAACAGTCCACTAGAATAGGTATTTAAATCATATTATCACCATGTATACCTAAATAGTCACATTTAAAAAATACAATTGCGCTCTGTCACCACATGAGCGAGCCCCTAAGGGGAAAAGTAATGTAAAAAAGCCCTTTGTACAACTTAATTGCTGAACAGATAGAAGGTATGGATCCCCATACATGACGTGAACAGGTCAAGTGGTTAATCATTTGACTAGAACATTCCTTTGCCATTAAAGTTACTTGGAATACATTGCTAAAGACCATTCCTGAGGCGCCTGGCTGGCTCAGTTGGTGGAGCATGTGACTCTTGATCTCAGGGTTGTGAGTTCAAGCCCCCTGTTGGGTGTTAGAGATTACTTCAAATAAATCACTTTAAAAAAAAGAGAGAGAGACCATTCCTTTCCTTTAGGTAATGAGCCAATGTGAGTTAATCTTCGTTCCTTAAAAGACTAGATGCTCAGGCTCAACTGTGTTGGCAACTGACCTAAGCCAATATGGATTATGAACAAATTTGGGGTTTTGTTATTGTTGTTGTTGGACATCTGTAACTGCCCATGAAGTTTGAGATGGTAAAAGTTAACTATTTCTTTATAATCTTACCACTCAGTAAGCAAGTCTCAGATTAAACTCTGATTTGTATGAGGACATTATTGATTAAACATTTAGTATCAAGCATGAGATAAATTATAAAACCAATTCTGACCCTTCAGGTACTTGGTTGTCATTTCTAAGTCTTACTTAAGGCAACAAAACAGAATTCTAGGGTCAATATTTTGTCATCCTTATAGAGAACAGTTTTCAGTTGTCACAGCAGGACATTGGAAATTTCCCAAGGAGTACTTCTTGTATCATTGTCTTTGAGTTTATCCCTTCCATGAAAATTGTACCCACGCCATTAACTACAACTCCTGCAGAAGTTGCCAAGGCTGTGATCCCTGTCCCCTGTCCTACTCCAGCTACCTTTTGGACATTTCATTTGACTATTACTTTTTTTTTTTTTTTTTTAAGACATGGGAGAGAGGAAGTGTGAGAGAGTGAGGGTGGGAGAGAAGGGCAGAGAAAGAGAAGGAGATAGAGAATCTTCAGCAGTCTCCATGCCCAGTATGGAGCCCCAATAGCCGTTTGATCTCATGATCCTGAGATCATGACCTAAACCAAAACCAAGAGGTGGGCACTTACATGACTGAGCCACCCAGCTGCCCCTGATTGTCTGTTAGCTTAACTTGGTGTTCGTTAGCAGACTTCTCTTTCCTTCAAAATCAATGCCCATGTTGCGGAAAATCTGAAGTGACTAAGGAAACTCAATCGGCACACGGAAATCTGGGAGAGCACAGATTATTATTAATTTTGCCAGCGGGCTCAACGGGATTATTCCCAAAGACTGAGCACCCAGCAGGGTTAGGGGTGAGTTTTTATGGTTATGGGTGATGGGGGATGATAACAGTACATTTTTCTTGGTCTCTCAGGGCCGATTGGCCCCCTTTATGTGGAATAATCTATACGGAAGCATCTCAGGAGAGCCCTAAATCACCCCGGGGGACTTGTTTTTTTTTTTCTTAACAAAACAGGACGGCCATTTGGTCTTTTCTTCTGCCCAGCAGCAGGAGCAGCAGGAGTGATGGAGAGCAGAGGACAGGAAGGGGCTGGGGTCCAGGGGTCTCTATCCTCTTCACCCACACCCCACCCCCCAAATGACTTCTCCACTTCTGTTATTGTGGTCCTCATTCTTCTGCCATCTAACTTTAAAGCCTACAGTCATTTTTGAACAGAGCTACCCCTTTCAACTTCCAATTCCCGGCAATTACTCTGTTTTTGTGATTCTTCTTTCATATTGGTTCCTTTCCTTTCATCTCCTGTACCCTGAGCCAGAGGCATACCACCACCTGTCAGTAGATTTCCTTTTCCATGTTTTTGCCCCCTCCAGTTATTTTACATGGTGCCCAACTGGCCTTCCTAAAACTGCCTGGATTAGATCACTCTCCTGTTGAAAGACTTTCAAGTGAGACTTTATTTCATTGTGAAAAATGTTCAGACTTCTTCACATATTTACCATGTCCCAGCACTCCTTTATTTCTTGTTTCTTTATCCTTCACTATGCAAACCTCTGTGCCAGTTGGACTTCTGTTTCACAGTCCCTCAAATAAGTCACATGTATTGGACATGTCCTGTTAGTTTATTGCCCCCTGTACTGTTCCTGCTGTCCTCCTTCATTCAGTGCCACTCCCTCAACACACACAGCCTCTTTTAGCTTCAATGCTTTTTGCTAATATTTTCTGTTAGGATACGGAGTCGACCACCCCTCAAATAGACAGAGAACACTCTTGATAATGCAAGTCACACAGCGAGGTTTATTTCCAGCTAGCTGTGGTCCAATTATCTGCCTGGCACAGCGGGTTTCAACAAGGACCCCGAGCACTCAAAACCAAGGGTTTATATGGCATTTTTGTTAACACACAGTAATTTTCCATACATTCATATCTGTCTCCACACTCCGACGGTCCACTTTTGCGTCACTCCCTGGTGGTCTAGTGAGATAAGCTCTTTACCAATGTATCTAGTCTGCAGCTGCCCTTATTCTGGTGTTTAGGATTGACTTGTTTTTCAAAACTTGTTTTTCAAGCTTCCCCTAGTCACATACTCAGTAAAATGGCTTCCTGGCCTTTGAAATGGCTGTTCTCATGCTAACCCATTCTTACATTTTCAAGTGCCTGGACTTTGTAATTAAAAATTAAATGGGAGTAAACTAACTCTTTGTAGATGTAGGTGTTGCCACTAATTGGTTCTAGTGTAGCCTCAGGGTTGTTCTCCAACATTTCTCAGCCTCAGTTTCCAAACTAGTATGATGGGAATAATGCCTTCCAGCATGTTGCTTGTCCTTAATTCATTTAAGTTTCCTTTCTCTACCATCTTTTCTCCCCAGTGAAACCTTTCATGACCACCCCACCACAGACTTCTCTCTCTCCTGAAACCATAGCACCAATTTCTATTATCCTGTCTTCAGAAAATCATCCTTTGCTTCTTTGAGCGCCTCCTGCATTTGTATTCCTTCTGTCCTGGAGGCACACCGTGTCCTCTACAGGGCTGTAAATACTTTGGTGACAGGGCTTCATTTCTGAGTAGTCTTAGTACTCCGTGTACTTTTTTACACATTCTCTCACTTATTCTCCCATCCAGGCGGTGGATGTAATCCCTGTTTTGTGGGAAGGGAAAGAGAGAGCTAGGTATTAGGGAGTGGCCTCTGCTCACTCAGAGCCAGTGACAGAAGTAGGACTTGAATCCAAGTCCTGTGATGCTAAATGCATGGCTGTTGTCTCCCTCCCAGGGAGACAGGAACTTATTTTTTGCTTGCTTACTTTCAGTATTCCAAGTTTGTATTTAACTACATTTCAGTGGTTAAATTTTTGATTGCTTATAATTCAATACTTACAGGTTAAGGTCCGGAGACTGACTAAAATTGAGAGAACATTATAAATATTTGTGGAGGAGTAAATAAATGAGTACTACAGACCATAATAATACTGTAAAATAATTCCAGGAGTTTGAGGGCCAATGTTCTACAAGTTTTGGGGGTGGGTTACCTTGTGCTTGGCCTCTCCACCATTTATACTATTTCTCTAAGGATTAGCAGCACAATGTCTTTTTTCTAAAACAAAGAATCATGAGGTTAAAGGAAGCATTCAGTGCCATCAGCTGAGAAGAAACAATTCACATCCCAGATTCTCTAAAGTGGCTTTGTGTGGCTCTGAGCACTGTGAACCCCACCATTGTATTCATAGCTTTGTAGCCTTTGGCTAAGATCAAGTAGAGCGTTTGCTCTTGAGGCTTGTAACAACTGATGTTTTCTCCATCCAAGGACAACATATTTAGACTGCTTGTGCATTAAAAAATATTAAGGTCTTTTGACAGAAAATTTTTAAACAGGGGATTGATTTGAATTCTCTCGGATGCCATTTTTCTGTTGACATTTTTCCTCTAAAATGCCATAGTGGATTATTCTGTGATGCTGGACGTACTGTAGTGACTCAGCCTGCATCCCCAGAAGTATTCCTTAGATGAGGGTAAGGAACACATTCTTTTTTTTTTTTTTT
>PISX010036655.1:0-11756 GCA_004024625.1 Mellivora capensis | reverse complement strand
GGAGAAAGGGGAACCCTCCTACACTGTTGGTGGGAATGCAAGCTGGTGCAACCGCTCTGGAAAACAGCATGGAGGTTCCTCAAAAAGTTGAAAATAGAACTACCCTATGACCCAGCAATTGCACTACTGGGTATTTATCCTAAAGATACAAACGTAGGGATCCGAAGGGGCACGTGCACCCGAATGTTTATAGCAGCAATGTCTACAATAGCCAAACTATGGAAAGAACCTAGATGTCCATCAACAGATGAATGGATAAAGAAGATGTGGTATATATACACAATGGAATACTATGCAGCCATCAAAAGAAGTGAAATCTTGCCATTTGCAATGACGTGGATGGAACTAGAGGGTATCATGCTTAGTGAAATAAGTCAATCAGAGAAAGACAACCATCATATGATTTCCCTGATATGAGGAGGTGGAGATGCAATGTGGGGGGTTGGGGGGGTAGGAAAAGAATAAATGAAACAAGATGGGATCGGGAGGGAGACAAACCATAAGTGATTCTTAATCTCACAAAACAAACTGAGGGGTGCTGGGGGTCAGGGGGTCGGGAAAGGGGGGTGGGGTAATGGACATTGGGGAGGGTATGTGCTATGGTAGTGCCGTGAAGTGTGTAAACCTGGCGATTCATAGACATGTACCCCTGGGGATAAAAATACATTATGTGTTTATTAAAAAATAAAAAAAAATTTAAAAATGTAAAATAAAAAAATATTACAGAACAAACCACCTAAATCCAATGGCATACAATAATAAGCATCTTATTCCTCATGCTCATGAGTACCTCAAGTCAGCTTTGATCAAGACAGGTGAACACCCCTGACTCAAGCTTTGGGTCAGCTAAGCCTGATTCCTCCCTATAGACTGGGCTGGGTCTGATCTACATATACTCAGGCACCCAGTCACCAGGAGGAAGTAGCTATCCAAGGGGATGTTCTGCTCATGGGGATGGCAAAGCATGAGACTGTACCAGCCCCTTCTTGACACATCATGGATGACACACCATGAATTCCCCTGGCCAGCAGCAGGCACACGACCGTACTTCTCAAGGACAGGGAGCAGACACCGCTAACACTGAGGTCAAAACAAGTCATATGGCCAAGTCTGAGAAAATACATTTCTGTGGAGATGAGGGAAGGGTGCAAATATTTTCAGGAATAATCCAATCTATCACACAGACCAAAGTGAAATACTGACGTAGGATCTTGAGTATGTTAAAATTCTAGTAAAACTTATTTTCAAAATCAATTTTAGCTCTTTCTATGTTACAATTTTGTGACTACTCTAATAAATATGTACTGCTAGATTAATTGATAATGTTGATAGAAATAAAAATGACCAGTGTTTAAAAAAAAAATGGGTTGGGGTGTGTGTGTATTGGATTTCATAGTGCCAGATTAAAATTTTCACATTATGAACTTTGGGAAAACAAACAGAAAGTATAAAAAAGAAAACTATTGATCTTTTTAGTGTATGCATGTTATATATACTTGTACAGTATATGAAGCTGTTAATGTGTTAATTATATTAATTAATATCAATATACTGTATAAAAACATATAAATAAAGCTGGATTCACATTAAAAAAATTAATCATTCCTAAACAGTCAAAATGATCTTTGAAGCTTTATTTTCAGAATAAGCTGAACGTAGTTCTCAAATATGAAACATTCACAGCACTAAGAAATAGAAGATGACATGCAACTCAAGATATCAAGCATATTTAATTAAACAGCCTTCATGAAACATTCAAGTAAACAATTGTTTTAGAGCGAGCAAACAACTTTGTATAGCTTTACTCATTTCATGTTTGCTTATTTCACAAAGACACGGTTTTTATTCTGATTTGTTATAATGCCAAATTACATGCTGGGAACACTCATAATAGTTTTGCAATTTAGCTAAATATTTGCACAGTTTTATTACAATGTTGATTTTGTGAATTTGTTAAATATCTGCTCTGCAGCGTTTGCTTAGTTCCTCTTTTATTTCACACATGTAGTCCATTCACATTATCTACACTAATGCTTAAGAGAAAGAACACTGATATCTTGAAACAAAAGAGGGCTAGGGGGTGACTAAGAATATCATTTACTATCATACTGTCACATTCAACCTCAAGCGTACATATAACATGCATCTTTACCCAACCTCATGCTCTTCTGGTTTTCCTATAGCACCATATAGGGGAAATAATCCGAGAAAATAGTGAGATGAAAGAGATAATTTGTGATTTTGCCTGGAAGGTAGGAGGATGACACATATTGTGTGTCTGAGTATTGATATGTATTAATATTACACTTGCCCAGAACATGGTGAGCCAGGAGATACAGATAAGGAGACATCATAGGGGATACAAATGAGGGTAATATTCTGGACTCTGGTTAGGGAGATAAGATACAAATAGGAACAATTATCAAGCACTTGATTCAATCATTCAATTTGAATTCCACCAAGAATCCTAGAAAAATCTCTCTGCTGGTGTATTTGCATTGATTTCAATATTCTTTTATCAATGACCTCCCTTGCAAGCACATGCCCACAAAATCTGAATAAACTTTTATGAAAAGTTAGAAAGATTCAGAAGATAAAACCATAGTTTATTGTTGCAATGTTTTGATCACAGAATGAGGAACTTTCAGCATGTTCCAGAGCATGTCTCACTTCACTAGCTGCATTACCTAGGCTGCCCAGGTCCCTTTGAGGTATGTGATGGCCATATCCCAGGGTGCATGGACACCCTGGTAACAGTCATGTAGGGTCCCTGGAGGCTAGACTGTCCTCTGTTGGTGCAACCCAACATTTCCTGGCCATGGCTTCTCTTAGACATCCAAGTCATCCCTAGTCTTTGGGGATTTATGGAACAAATATCTCATAAACATCAGCATTTACCAGGCCACTAACCACCTTAGATATTTGCAAGAGAAACTTTTAGGGATTCTTTTAATTTGACTGATGTTCTCTGCAGTTCCATTTTACACCGTAGTTTTAGCACGTGGGTGCCAGAGCTATAGGAAACTACTCCTTGGACTAACCCTTTACTTTACAGTTCAACCCCAGCCACAAACACTGGACTCAGGAATGGGGTCACTGTGACTCTAAACGTCACTTAGCTCACACTCATTCTAAATTTTACAGTAATGGACAAATAATAAAGTAAAATCAAAAACTCTTTTGAAAAGGACCATAACATTTATAAAATTCTATTCACAGTGATCTAAAAAAAAGAGAGATAGAGAGAGAGAAGATAAAAATGACCTCTATCAGGAATGAAAAAGGGGGCATTACCTATACATCCTGCAGACATAGAGGGTGATAAGGGCATATGATGAACAACTTTATGCCAATACTTGCAAATTAAATGGACAAGTTCCTTGAAAGACATAACATGACAAATCTGAATTGAGAAAAATTAGAAAATCTGGTTGATCTTATCCCTTTCAGAGTTCAATGGTAAATTTAATAAACATTTCAGAGTGAGAGAACCCCAATTCTAGACATCTCTTTCAAAAAGTAGAGAAGGAAAAAATGCTTGTCAAGTCATTTTACGAGGTTAACATTACCCTCATATCGAAACCGGATGAAAATATTCCAAGAAAAGGAAGCAACAGATCGATATTCTTCATGAACATAGTCACAAATATCCTAAACAAAATATTAAGGCCTCTTTGGGTTAGGTGAGGTTGTTTAACTATGTTTGGTCAATGATTATGGGTAGAATCTACATGTGTTAGTTCTCTGTTGAAGTGTTTCTTGCTGATATAAAACTCTCCAAAACTCTTGCTTTCCCACTGCTATACAGCAGAGACAATTTTTGAGATAGTGGCTTTTCCTTGGAATGAGGTTGTAGTAAAGCAGGACCTCCTGGTGACCTGCAAAGGACTTCTTGTGTGAGAGAAAAACAAAAACAGGCAAAAACAGCTTTATTATGTAAAGCCAAAGAGATTTTGGAGATTTTTGTTAAAGCAGCATAACCTATGCTATCCTGATGGTATAAGCTATGAGATCTGCAGGTATGTCCATTCTAAATACCCATTTTGTAATACCTATATTAATGTTATTGTGGTGTGTCATCATGGGATTAATAAATTTTTACACACTTAGTAAAACATGAGGTCATAATGGATCAGGACCGACAGAGATGTGGTAAAAAGGCTCAGAAGGGAGCAAAACAGATGGGTTTGAGTTTTTAGTTTATTCTAGGAGATGACGCAAGCCAGTTACCTCCTTCACATTTCTTTTAGTGATTCCTCTTGTTCTGACTGCTCTGTGTAACCATTGCCCAAAGTTCCAATTTTGCTTTAAAATCCTCACTGTCATTACTGCCTTGATATTTTATCAGTTTCTACATACTTCCTTATATATCTACCTAGATGTCTTCCAAATCAATTTCCCTATAAGGGGCACTATTTCTGAGAACTGATGAAAGATTTATGTGCCTTATAGCATCTACTTGTACTCAAACTGCTTTTCATTATTCATAGATTCTGTATTTGCATATTTGCCTACTCACTAAAATTCATTTGTGACCTCCAAATCAATACCTGTGTCATACTTGTGGTCATTTGTGGACATGGATAGAATGGTAAAAAAAAATTTGAGCTGTCTGACATGCATGGTCCCAGCGGAGACTGAACAAGCTAGTGCTGTCTTCTTTTGGCTCCCATACTGTCATTTTTGTGATCTGTTTAGTGCCATGGTTTTTCCTCTTTTGTGATTTTTGTTGGTGATTTTGCTATTCGAAATGGCCCCTAAGCACAGTGTTGAAGTACTGTCCAGCATTCCTAAGAACAAGAAGGCTGTGATGTGGTTTATGCAGCACAAATACGTTTTAGATAAGCTTTGTGTCAGGAGGAGTTATAGTGCTGTTGTATGTATGAAATGTTGTATGTATGTATGAAAATCACAGGCCCAAAATGTTGTTACTTCAGCCAGGTCACCAAATCTGGACTTAATACCTAACCTAACTGCAGTTTTACCCTCCCTCAGAAATGTAGTCTTAATTGATGAGTCAGGAATCTTCTGCTCAACTTCAGGGAGGAGTATGTCACATGGGTCCTCTCCTTCCCCCAGAAAAACAGGTAATCTGCCAACAAGACACTTGAACTTCCCCTTAAGGGAAGGTGATTTTGCCTGGAACAATTCTTTCTTTACTTTTGCTAATAACTTTTTGACCCACCTTCCTTCCATAAAAGCCTTCCATTTTGTACAACTCCTCCAAACTCCCCACTATTTGCTAGATGGGATGCTGCCTAATTCATGAATTGTTTAATAAACCCAATTTAGGGGTGCCTCGGTCGCCCAGTCGGTTAAGCATCTGGCTTTGGCTCAGGTCATGACCCCAGGGGCCTGGGATCAAGACCTAAGCTGGGCTCCCTGCTCAGTGGGGAGTCTACTGTTCCCTCTCCCTCTGACCCCCACCCTGCTCGTGTTCTCCCTCATATGCTCTCTTTCTCAGATGAATAAATAATTAAAAAATTAAAAAAATAAAACCAATTTGATCTTCAAATTAATTTTTTTAACAGCTGTGAGTTCAGTGTTAAAAAATTCGCAATATATATTTAACGAGGTGTACATAAAACAAGGTTATAGATTCATCCATTGACAAAAATGTTGTGACCAGATGGTAGCAGGAACCTAATCTTGTCTTTATCCTAGGAGCAATGGTTCGGTATTTGCTAATGCAATATTATGGGAAGTTTATCGAGTATAACTACTGTGAATAATAAGAAACAACTGTTTCCTTCTGAGAATCTTCTTGTATCTCACAGAAAACATGCTTGGAAGAAAGTTCACACACTTAACAGATAAAAGACCCCTCATTTTTTTACATTTGACTTGCAACATAGTAATATATACTCAGTAATGTTCATAAAGCACACTAATCTTAAATGAAGAATTAAATGATTTTTTAATATACACATACACTTGTGACACTACCAACTGAATCAAGATATAGAACATTCCAATAAAGTTCCTTCATGTCCTTTCGCAGCCAATATCCTCAGCCTGAGGTAAGCATTCTTCTGACATCTATCACTATTTTGTCTGTCTGTATGCACCCTTTGGTGTCCATCACCTTTTGTTCAACATAATGTTTGTGTAACAGTTGTGTCCATCAGTAGTGCATTCATCATATATTACTGTTTAGTATTCCATTATATGAATTAACCAAAATGTATCTAACCAATAGATCTGTCCCTGGTTGGTAGACATTTAGATTATTTTTATTTTTAGGCTATGATGAACAAAATTGCTTTGAACATACTGTGTGTGTATTTTGGTGGACATGTAGACAATTTTTGTGAATTATCAGCTAGGATTGGAACTAATGGATGTTCCTACATCGTAGGATAGATGTAGGTTTATCTTTACTAGACGTGGTCAGTTTTCCTAAATTGCTTAATGTCTTCCTCCCCCCCACCCCGATTAAGAATGTATGAGAGTTCCAGTTGATCAGTACTTACCAACATTTGCTATACAACTTTTTATTTGTTTATTTTATATTTTAGTCATTCCAAGGAGTGTGAAATTCTGTGTCATTGTGGTTTTAATTTGTATTTCCCTGGTGACTAACAATATTGGTCATTTAATGATATATATTAATTAAATTAATTAGCTTGCTGTTCTTTTGTGTTCTGTTTAAGAAATACTGTTCATTCTAATGCCATGAAAATATTCTATGCTATATTCCAGAAGCTTTAAAATTTTATCTCTTAAATTTAGGGCTTCTGGTATAATTATGGATATCCAATTGCTCCAGCACTATCTTTTTAAAAACAACCATTAAAAAAAATCCATTAGCTTTTAAAATAAATGTATTTATTTATTTATTTATTTATTTTAAAGATTTTATTCATTTATTTGACAGAGAGAGATCACAAGTAGGCAGAGAGGCAAGCAGAGGGAGAGGGGGAGGCAGGCTCCCTGCCACGTGGTGAGCCCATGCAGGGCTTGACCCCAGGACCCTGAGATTATGACCTGAGCCAAAGGCAGAGGCTTAACCCACTGAGCCACCCAGATGCCTCACCTCCTAAAATGTAAATAAAATAAATCTGCCTTAAATCAACTGATCATATATGTATGGTCTATTTCCATACATTTTTCTATTTATGCTGGGTTTTTTGTCTGTCCCTTGAACTAATTATCATAGTGCCTTAATTTTTATAGTTTTATAGTAAGTGTTAAAATCTAGTGCCATACGCCCTACATCACTGTCTTTTTCAAAGTTTTCTGGAATATTCTATATCTTTGTAGTTTCCCATACATTTTTGTTGTTGCTGTAGTTGTCATACAATATTATATTAGATTCAGGTCTACAACATAGTCAACATTTATATACATTACAAAGTGATCACTACGATAAATCTAGTCACCATCTATCACCATACAAAGTTGTTACATATTGTTAATTATATTCCTTATGCTGTACATTGTATCCCCATGTCCTATACATTTCTAAATCAACCTTTCAATTTCCTCTGGAAATAACCTTCTGAGATTTGAACTGGAATTGTATTGAATATATAGGTAATGTTGCTAATGACTAAGATCCATTGTCTATGGACATTCATTAAGATATTTTAAAATTTAGGGGCTCCCGGATGGCTGAGTTGGTTGGGCATCTGCCTTCAGCTCAGGTCATGATCCCACATTGGCATCGGGCTGCCTCCTCAGCCGGGAGCCTGCTTCTCCCTCTCCTGCTTGCTGCTCCCCCTGCCTGTGCTCACGCACGCGCTCTCTCTCTCTCTCTCTCTCTATCTGTCAAATAAATAAATAAAATATTTTTTAAAAAGATTTTAAAATTTTACTTGAGTAGTATTGATGGAGCCATAGAGAATATTTTTAAAATGTTTTTGCATGGATAGGGCTTTCTGAAGGAAAGAAAACTAACCCTGGGGTAAAACACAAGACTTGGAAGTTAAATAATAACCTAATAGTGAGAACTGAGGAGATTTACTTTCACAGAACTATGAGTTTTCATATTTCAAGGGGATGGGTTCTGAAGCCATGGAGCTAAAACTCGAAGGGGTTTTTCTCTTCTCTTCCCCTAAGGACATTTATTTACATCATAAAAGGTAGGAGTTCAGGTTCATTCCCTTTCTCTTCTCAAGGAATGTTTACATTAGGGAGTTTTCTCAGAAGGGAAAGTCAAACAGCTTTCCTAATCCTATTTAAACTTCCGTTCACATTAATATGGTTCCTGGCCCATAGTACAAACCCCAGTACTGGTAAGGTAACATCTAATCTGAGTCTTTTCCTATCTTCTCATAAGAGAAAAGAATGGGGGCAGATAAGAATTAACTGGTCGTTGCTATCAGGATGTAATCTGTTTCTGCTCTAGAAGGCTCACACTAACTTTCAGACAATACAAATAAATATAGATACCACAAACTTATCAGTGTTTTATACATTTTAGTGAAGAAGCTTTTCACATCTTCAAAAGATTATATCTGAGCATTTAATGTTTTTATTTTTAAATATTTTATTTATTTATTTGAGAAAGAGACAGTGAGAGAGAGCATGATCCAGGAGAAGGTCAGAGGGAGAAGCAGACTCCCCGTGGAGCTGGGAGCCTGATGTGGGACTTGATTCAGGGACTCCAGGATCATGACCTGAGCTGAAGGCAGTCGCTTAACCAACTGAGCCACCCAGGCGCCCCATTTAATATTTTTAAAATTCTAATATGAATGATAGCTGTAAATTTCTTTTTCCCATAATTTGTTGCTGGTATGTAGAAATTCAATCGATTCTTTTGTGTATTTAAACTGTACCAATCTTGCTAAGTTCACTTATTAATCTACTGGTTTCTTTGTAGATTATTTGGGGACTTTCCATGTATAGAATTATATAGCTCAGTCTCTCTCTCTTTTTTTTTTTTTCCTTTTCTTTCCCATCTTTTCCTTTTCCTTTTCTTTTTCTTTTTATTTTATGGTTTTTGATTTGTTTTGTTTTGTTTTTCTGTCTTGATGTATTCACAAAAAGTTTCAACACAATACTAGTAGAATTCTGCTTATATCCAGTTAGTCTTGTTCTGGATTTTAAAGAGAAAGTTTTCAATATATGCCCATTAAATATGATGATAGAAATAGATCTTACCGCATACTCCTTTTCAGATTAAGGACGTTCTATTCCTAGCTTCCCGAGAAGAATACATTTTCATAACATGAACAGAATTTTAATCTTTTTTAAAATGCTATTTTTCCATCTATTGAATTTTGTCTTCTTAATGTGGCAAATTAACATTGCTTGCTTTTCAAATAATAAACTACTCCTTCATTTCTGAAACAAAAATAGTTTCTAATGTAAAACTGCAGTATGTACATAAAATATTGTGCATATAATGGTTATGTATAACATTCATATGTATATTCATGGTAAGATTTACTTGGTAATATTTTGTTGAGGATTTTAAAATTTATATTCAGATGAGATATTACCTGTAATATTGCCTTCTTATAATGTCCTTACAAGAATTTGGTAGTTTTGGTATCAGAAGTTATGCCAGATTCATGGAATTGATAGGGAAGTCTTTCATTTTTCTCTATTGTGTTAAAGAGTTTGTATAAAATTATTTCTTCCATAAATGTTTGAAAAATAATGGAAGTCGTCCTTCCCCCAAAATAAATCTTTTTTAAAAATCAGAGGATATTGGGGGCACCTCAGTGGCTTGATTGGGCATCTGCCTTCAGCTCAGGTCATGATCTCAGGGTCCTGGAATCCAACCCTGCCTAGGACACCTGCTCAGCGGGGAGTCTGTTTCTCCCTCTGCCCCTCCCCTCGCTCATACTCTGTCTCTCTCTCTCTCTCTCTCTCAAATAAATAAAATCTTTAAAAATAAAAATAAATAAATAAAAGTTGTTCTATTTTATCTCTTCTAACTTTTTAGCTATACCCTTTGTATTAATCTTTACGTGGTTATGTTGCCCATTATGAGTTATCCTTGAGCTTATTTCAGACTATATCATATTAGTAATTTTACCATTTTATGGATAACTAAGAAATCTTCTGGCAGTTTAACTACATTTTCCAATCTCCTACACTCCTGCCCTTGTGAAGATGACAGAGGAGACTGTCTACACCTGCACTGGGCACCACTGAGGTCAGACACTGCCAACATTCTGGACTGGGTGTTGAATCAAGACTTTACCATAGCCTACAGAAATATTATGGAGTTGAAAATGCTGAAAGGGTTGGTGTTACGTGATATCCTGATAGAGATAAAGGCTTGTTTGTGCAGTGCTGCCTTTCCTTCTTGAATTCGAGTACATTTATTGACCAAAATGGCAGACAGTGAGTACAGACTTTGTGTTGGCACCAACGAGAAGATTCAACTGAGTTCCCTTATTGCCGCTTTCCAGGTCACCAGGGACTGGATTGTCGTAGAGGCCTAAATGCTGAGGGCCATTCACCACAATTTGCAGGCCCCACAGTGACTGGAGAACAGGGGACTCAGCTGAGGGATACACAGCTGCCCAAGCCAGGAAATGAAGCCACTGTCACCCCAGGCCAAGGAGTGAAGCCATAGTTACCCCAAGTTTTGGAAGACTCTGTTCCAAGCATGGATGGGCAAAGGTTTAAAGAATACCGTATTTGTGGCTGTTTGGAGCAGGTATATACAAAACAGTTTTAAAGTACAGTTCTAGGGACGCCTGGGTGGCTCAGTTGGTTAAGCGGCTGCCTTCGGCTCAGGTCATGATCCCAGCGTCCTGGGATCGAGTCCCACATCGGGCTCCTTGCTCGGCAGGGAGCCTGCTTCTCCCTCTGCCTCTGCCTGCCACTCTGTCTGCCTGTGCTTGCTCGCTTGCTCTCTCCCTCTCTCTCTGACAAATAAATAAATTAAAAAAAAATAAAGTACAATTCTAGTATTGCACTGCCCATTCATGTTTTACAGGGGAAGAGAACAAGAAAAGCTTGCCTTTTTTTTTTTTTTTTTTTTTTTTTTTAGCCTTAAAGCTTTTACTCTTCAGTTGCTTGGATGACAGGAAATTGGCCTATCCCATTTTGGTATAGAACATAAGACTTCCAAATCTCATGTGGTGCCAGTGTCTTCTAACTCAAGATAAGCAGAACATCTCTAAAATTAAGTGTGTAAATCTCATCTGTGGCACCATCTCTGTATCTACTTTAAACAGTGTTAATGAATTTCTGTCCCAAACTATTATACTTTTTTTTTTTTAAGATTTTTATTTATTTATTGAGAGAGAGAGAGAGAGAGTGCAGCCATAGAAGGAAAAGGCAGGGACCCAGATGCTGGGCTTGCTCCTGGGACTCTGGGATCCTGACCGGAGCCAAAGGTAGATGCTTAACTGACTGAGACACCCAGGCGCCTCCCCTAACTATTGTACTCTTATAAAACAGCCTCAGTACTCTCACTTTAAAAATCTCTTTTTATTTGTCCTCTACTAGCAGGTTTCTAACTGTGGTGTAGACAGTGAAGGGTCACTTTATGTCATGCGGGCAAAGCTCTCTCAGTATTCCCTTGTTAATGCAGGGAGGGCAGCTGCAGTGGGATATGAGGAAGGGAGCCCAGGCCGGACTCGAAACCTGCCAGGGCTGGAAGGATGAGGCCCTGTGCACACTATAGCAAACAGGCTCCATTTATGACAGTGTTCTTCTCAATAAATTAAAGCAGCTTGAAAAAAACAAAAACAAAAACAAAAACAGGGCACCTGGCTGGCTCAGTAGGTAGAGCACACAACTCTTTTCTTTTTTTTTTTAAAAGCAAATAGCCCTTTTTTTTTTTTTTT
>PISX010036654.1:0-11536 GCA_004024625.1 Mellivora capensis | reverse complement strand
CGCGGGATGTGCATCCAGGTGGGAAAAGTTCACATTGAGGGCACGGAAAGTAAACTTAATTAAATGCGTGCACCAGGTTTTTGGAAAAGGTGCTCTGATGCTAATGTTCTGTCCTGGGTTCAGAACTGCGAGGCGGGACACCGCGCACGCTGGAGAAACTGCCCTGCGGGCGTGCTGCTGAGGGACTGCCTACCCTCCGCTTGTCCCCTCACCCCCGCCTGGAGCCCGGTCGCGCTGCGCCGGTCGAGTCACAGACGAAAAATCTTAACTGCGTGAGGTACGGATGCCCCTCTCGGAGGGGTCCCCCTTCTCGGACTCATCAGGCTCCAAGCCAGCCACCTTAGTTGCTCGGTTCCAATGGTTTAAAAATAAAGACTTCCAACCACCCTGGCCGGCTGAGCTCCCGAGACCCTGCCTTCCCCCCCCTCACCTCTCAAGGGCTGGGCTCCGGGTCGGAGGTCTTAACTGACTAACCACAGACGATGGAACCCCTGAGTGGAGCCACGAAGTGGGCGCGAGAAACCGAGACCTCGGGCCGCAGGCCTTGGGGCCCCGGGGGGCGCTGCTTCAGGGTGCGGGCCTTGTGTCTGGTCCCTGCCTCCCAGGCCGATCGCGAGGCGGAGCCCCCTCTCCGCCGGGCCTGCCGCCCCGCCCGCCAGACGGTGCCCGGACGCCCCGAGACATATGCTGCCCGCAGGCCGCGCGGCCCGACGTGGTGCTCATTGCTGAGGCGGTTCTCAGCCCATCAAAAGCCCAGGCTTTCTTCAGCCGTATGGGCCGCGAGGTGAACAACAATGGCCGGGCCCCTTCACTTCAAAAGCGGCGATCAGGGGAAAGGCTCCCCCAGAGAATTTTTTTTTTCTCCACAGCCTTTCATTCCTAGTTAAAGAAAAAAAAAAAAAAAAAAGGCATCAGCAACACCAGGGCCCGGGCGAGCCTAATGCCCTTTGATGGGGATTGAATTCATTATCTCCAATAACACAATTGTGCTTGGCCAACGAAAAGAGCAAAGCAGAGCTCTATCCCGCCCGAGGGGCCCGGCCGGGCGGGGCGGGAGGGCAAGGCGCGCTCCTGGGACCCGCTCCGAGGCGCGTCCTCGGACCGCCCGGCCCAGGCTGCTGCTCCCCCTGGGCGCCGGGGGCGCGAGGAACGCAGGGGGCGCGGGCCCGGCGGGAGGCTGCAGGACGGGTGGCGCCGCCCGCTGAGACAGCGCCGGGAGGGGGCGGGGCGGCTCTCTCGTTTGATTTATTTTTCGTGTCTCCCTTTGCAATCATTCCCCGAGGGCCGCCCCGAGGGCCGGGTGTTTACTCTCTTCCCTCCAGGCCTCCAGTTGCGGAGCCGTCCCTGGCGCCCTGGGCGTGCGGGCCGGAAGGGTGGAGAAGCGCCCCTGTGTGAGCGCGAAGGGTCCCCAGCATCCCGGCCGCGCCGCCCAACCCGGAGAGCCCTCGGTTCGGAGCCAGCTTTGCTCGCACCCTAGGACCGATAAAACGGGGCTTTAAATCGCCCCTGCTCTGGAGTCCTTTCTGCTCAGGCTCTCCCCACTTGCTCTACGCCAGCCATCCGCACGGACTGCGCGCACAACAGCGCTCCAGGAGCCTGGGCCAGGATGGCGGGGGCACCACGTCCTGCATCTGGACGAAGGGTCCGGGTGCCGCGAGTGCTATACCACCCGCTTTGCTTCCAGCTGGGTGGACGCTGTCCTGGACCATGACCTGGACATCGGCGCCTCCTCCCGGGTTCCACTGCCATCCTTGCCCTTTCAGCCACCTCTAGCCCTTGCTTCTCTGCTCTCCCGAGTGAACGGAGGTGAAAAAAAAAGAGACTAAAACAGGCAGTATCACGTGCCTTCACCCAGTGTGTGTGGGTGTGTGGGCGTGAGAGAGAGACAAGAGAGCAGAGAGACAGAGGGAAATTCTCTAAGAATCATGATCCAAGAAGACTTCTTTAGCTTAGTGTCTAAAATACAGGTTTCAGTCATTTCATTACTGGCTATACATCCTACACAATCCAATTGTGCCCCTCACCCATTACTGAGGAAGTTATGCATTGCAGTTTTATTTGAGTCAGACAAAGAATAATAAACAATTTAAAGTTTTTTTGTTTTTGTTTTGCAACAATACTTATGGAATCTGCTATGGCAGAACTATGGATTAGGACCGGTGGTTCCTTGCCAATTAGTCATGACTATCCCAGTCTTCAAGTGACCAGTTCTTCACCTTTTTCTCCAGAGAATTACACACACACACCCCCCCTAGAGTATACATGTGCTGGCTCTGATATACACAGTGTACACATACAATTAAATATCTGATTTAAAGGAGCATCCATGAGACCTTGCCATCTACAAAATGAAAGCAATAAAGTGATCAATTGATTTGAGGAAATCAAGCAAAGCATTTCAGATTTAAGATTTCCACCTATGCATTATTCTCATCACAAAATATAAGAATTTATATTTAATTTAATCATCAAGTGGAGTAACCTTTACAAATTTAGCCCCTACAACTCTGATCATTTCAATTTTTAGGCACTTGGGGAGGGAGAAGAGGAAAAAAATCCAGTTTGGTAGATAAGATTAAAGAGAAGACTTCAGTTCTTCCTACCTTCATCTTTTTTGTCTTATGGAACAGCATCGTGAATATAACTCATGTTAAAACATATATTTACTTTTGTGAAATCTTTTTAATTTACATCAAAAAGGATATAAAACACTTACCTTGCCGATATTCTGATACTCTAAGGAAGAAGTTCATGGATAGCGCTATTTAGATGTTATTAAGCTCCAAATACTTATTACAAGTTATCAAAGAGTGAGTGCCTTCTCTTCTGGACTCTTAACCCACTTTTTATTAACCTATTAAAGAAACGGTTTAAATTTCGGTGACCAGTACATTTTGGGTGTGGGTCATCTTTGTCCTTAATTGTGACATTCTGTTCCACATGTGTTGGATAGCTGCTTCCCTCACATGTTTAGAAATGTTGGGGAGAGAAATGCATTTATACAGGGTGAAGAGGGCAATGGTTTAGATTTTACTGATTAACAACTTGAATATGAATTTAAGACAACGTGTATGACCGGAATAAGTTCTGTGTAGGTAGAGATAGCTGGGCATTAATTTTTATGATATTTTGAGTACTTCAGAGTAACTACATTCTGAATGTAGTCTAAGAACCATTCTGTGAATAATAATATGTTCCAAACAACTACAAAAAGCTTTAATTCTGACATATATCCACCAGACCACAGAAACTATAGGACAGTTCTGTGGTTTATCACATAAACAATTTGTCTAGTGCCAGAGCACACATAAAGGATTATGTGACTTCAGGTAAGCAGGGCACCATAGGATGGATGAATTACTAAATAAAAAATACCATGATTTTCATGTGGATGTCTTTGGCTATGAGACAAAATTAGGAGGGAAGGAAATGTAAAACATCTCAATAGAAATGAGAATTCTGTGTTATCCAAAGTGCAACTCCTAAGTACACTTAGCCTTGAGATTCACTGAATCATGGGGCCATAGAATATGGTGATGGAAAGGACTTGTTTATTACGTTTTCTAGTCCACTCACCTGCAAGATTATCCCCTTCAGAGTTTTCCCAGGCCAGGTCGAGAATAGATTTAAATGTCAAGAATTGAAGGACTCCCATTTCTTATCAGTGTAATGGAGAAGCACTATATTCACAACACAAAACCTTTTGCCAATGGAATATTTTCTCTGATATTTAGGTAAAATGCCTCTTTGAGTATACATTTTTATTAGGTCTAAAACCTGTTTCAGACACCTGAATGCCTATTAGTCAATCTGTGTACATTTACTCCCTTTAGTACCTACCTAAGATTGATCCAAACTAAGTGCCCTAGGTGGGAAAACACTGTTAGTATGTATAAGCTTTTGATTTTTTTATTCTTAATTCTGAGAAGGGGATAAGAAAGTTAAACCTCATTAATTCATTTAAATTATACCAGGTAATTATCAACAGGAGACTTGGTCCATCTGTGAGATACCATCCAATGCTAGGTCATGAAGACTCTTCACATTTTAAGTATGACTATGATAAGAAGTCAATTTCTCAAAATGTGGAAGTTCTTAAATTATACATAAGTTTTTCCATTTCTCAAAATGTGGGAAGTTCTCAAATTATAAGAAAAGAACCTAGAAACTAACTGGGGGGGGGGGTGGTTCACTGAAAGGAAATACTGTTCCTTATACTAGAGTGAGTTTAGAGTATTTGTGAACTTCTCGCCCACCAATTTATATGTGGCCTATTAGGAATATATTATGCCAGAGTTTTATATAGTAAAGAGACTGAGGAAGTTCATTAGAAAACTTGTAAAGAGAAGTAAAATTTTTAAATTTCAATTTCCGGGATGCAGAGGGTAGAGCTTCAAAGTTGAATTACGGTTTGGAATCTTAGACTCAAAACTCTTCTGGGCTTCCATGGCTCTGAAGGATTCACCCACTTTCTCTGCAGTGACCACTGGGCCATGCTATGGTGAGGATTAACACTCCAGACCACAGCTGTGTCTTAAGTTACATCTCTACCAAGTCAGGCAATTAGAAAGGAAATTCTTACAGAATCTGACAAATAATTCACTTTGGAAGTGTAATCACAGTAAGAGGAGACAGAGGTAAGTAGGGAGAAAAAATGAGAAATAATCTTCAATGCATTCCACTCATCTATCTTATAAAACAGAAGAGGTGAAAAGGAAAATTGGAATTGTAATCAAAATGAAAAGTTGTAAGGCCTCAGATGACTCAAAGAGTAATATTCAGAAGTTGTGTAATAATATTATAGTCTATAAATGCATTAGATGCAAGATTGCAAAGATAACAGGTTCTGCTAAGTAAGATTGTGTGATGGGCAAGTTCCACCCAATTCTTGTTTCATATGATACAAGTCACGATGCTGGGTTTTAGTTACGTCTCTGTATAATAAGTACAACATTTTAAATATTCAAGAGCCTTCTTAAATAGAGAGAGGTCTGCAATGTTTCAGGACATATTTCCAAGTCTTACATTCACTTACAGTTGTTACCAGATGAGACTGCTTGTGGAATAACCTGAGATTTTAATAAGCACAAGTTAACAGAATAAACCATAGTCCTTTTTATTTCAGCCTTATCTTCAGCAACAGAAAGAGTGGTGTAGTAGCCAGTGTTAAACCTGAAAAAAAAAACCAAAAGTAGAACACAGTGAGACCCTTCTCGATTACACTCAAGACCATTAAAAATGAATTTATCATGAAGGGTAATTAGCAGTGACTCTTATGCTGTGACCCCCCCTTCTCCCATTTTTTTTTTTTTTAATGTTTTCAACTCAAGGGGTAAACTTGTTTTCAAGAGAAACAAGAAAATAGGGATTGGCAAGGGAAATAAATACGGGATGAAATGATGGAAGAGAGTGAGGAAGAGATGCCATGGCAGAAAAAGGAGATAGTACTGGGTCTTCCATAGACTCCCAGACCAAGGGACAGGGGCACTGAGAGAGGGGATGAAGGCGAATTAATGGCTGGACGGAGCTAGACAGAGTGTGCTGGGGAAGGGCCAGGCGTGAAAAAAGATTTGGTGTCGTCATAGCAACGGGCTCAGCCCTGCTCCCCCTGAAGCCCATTCAGCTCTGAGCTGCCGGAACACGTTTTTAATTAACGCGTATAAAAGTTGTTTTGTAAGGACTTCTCCTCATCCGATAGATTTCAAAATGGTTAATCAGGCTTCATCTCCTTTTGATGCTCACAAGAGCATGTGCTCCGGCGGGCACAAAAACTGCCGCGGCCGCTGCCGGGTGAGTTATCTCTCAATCACACCTAATACCAGGAAGGAGCCGGCCAGCTCGTTCTTTAGATACACGTAAACAGAATTCAGCGGAAAGTTGGGGGTCCATGTTTGTAATTGCAAGTGGAAACGTTAATTTTCTTTGCTCTAGGTATGGAATTCACCCTTCTGGATGGTTATTGTTTCTGGTTGATGTTCTCTCTAGCTTTTGAAAACAGCAGGATTTTTTCCCCCTTTGGGACAGTATTCAAAAGCCCCCCCAAAAGTTACAAATTATTTGTGTCAACTAATATTTAATCTAGCGTGGATATCCCAATTAAAAGGTTTCTTTGGACCACTCTTAACGTAAAAAGATGGCAACCATTCCCCTCTTTTGTTGGGAGTAAAAGGGCTCTCACTTCTAAATCCTCTGTAAATTCATAATATACAGCAACAGTTGCATTTTCTTCTTTAATAAAATGGGTGACTTAATAGAAAACGGTATCTTTTGTTGATTTACGAAACAACTTCTTAGCAGATGACTTGAACCTTCTCCAGGCTTTTGTATCTCCCTTTCTCCTTTGCTAATGATCTTAGTTTCTAATTTCACTGAAAAAGGAAAAGGGAAAAAAGATGATTTTGCTTGTCATCTATTCCCATATCTACCCTATATCCCAACTCAACATTTCTATTTCTGTACCAATACATTCTCTGCTACACCCAGGATGTGAAGGAGTCCTGCCTTCTCTCCAGGACAGACACATGTCCCACAGTTCTTGATCTCAGACCCCTCTCTGTTTTTACTGCTATACTAGCATCTTCACTGTTGCAGTTCCCAATGGCTCCTTCTCCTCAGCTTCAAACACGCAATGGTCATCTCTATTTTAGGGCCAAAAAACTCCTTTAATTGATTTCACAAAATTTCTAGTTAACATTCCCTTGCTCTCCTTTTCACTGCCAAACTTTTCAAATGAGTGGTCTTTACCCCCAGTATCTCCTTCTCCATAGCCTTGTAACTTGATCTGCGGCCCCTTATCTTCTATCTTGAAAAAAACAACAACAAAAATCCCCGCAAATTTCTGTCTTGAAGATCATCAGTGATAACCTTGATTCAATGGTGTTTTTACTCCATTCCACCCCCACACCGCCCCGAGTCCCAAATAGTTCTAAATACTCTTAGCAATGTTGACTACCCTCTCACCAAGGACCTCCTGGCACCAGCCTATCCTTGTTCTCTACCTTTTCATGACTGCTTCTCTATCTCCGTGACTATTTTTTTGCCTATTCCAACTTCCACTGCTCTTCCCCAAGGTTAAGTCCATTGGTCTGAGAGAGAAAACCAATCCCTCACATTTGGAAAATGGCTTGACACTTGCAGCTAGGCTATGGTATTTTTAGGAGTTGGCCTGGGGTTCACAGGCCTAGGAGTTCTGTCAAATATAAACTATTTTACTGAACACCCACATTAGACAAGGACACTCTAACTGTAGAGAGATGAGACAAAAGACCCCTTTGTAGTTTTGTCTACGTACATTTGAAAATAAAGTGACTGAAAACCACGAAGATAGCAAACATTGCTCACGTTTATTATACTAGTAACTGTTGCTTCTTTACAAATTACAGCTTTAGTCTACAGCCATACCACCCTGAACGCGCCCGATCTCGTCTGATCTCGGAAGCTAAGCAGGGTCGGGCCTGGTTAGTACTTGGATGGGAGACAAATTACAGCTTTAGCTTTATTCCAGTCTTCCCTTGTTCTAGGTAAGATTTCTTAAGATATGGGCGCCTGGGTGGCTCAGTGGGTTAAAGCCTCTGCCTTCAGCTCAGGTCATGATTCCAGGGTCCTGGGATAGAATCCTGCATTGGGCTCTCTGCTCAGCAGGGAGCCTGCTTCCCCCTCTCTCTCTGCCTGCCTCTCTGTCCACTTGTGATCTCTGTCTGCCAAATAAATAAATAAAATAATAAAAAAAAAGATTTCTTAAGATACTCAATCATAGAATTACCCCACATCCTGACAGTAACCATTTCTAAGTTCTCCTGTCTTGAATCCTCCCGCAAAGCATCTAACCTAAACCCCAATCCTATAATAAGTCATTTCTAACATCCTCTCAGTGAAATGCCACACAGTTCCCTATAGTGTGTGGTCTTATTTGCAAATAAGCAATAAAGCCAATTTGTTCAACCACAAATATATTCCTGACAGTCTTTGGCTAGAGCACATTGATAGGCCTTTGTTTCCTTGTCTTATGGCTTGAGCTACCATGTATCAAGCTAAAAGTCCATCCCTGTCCTCCAACAAAATCTCCCATCTTATTTCTATGCCTGTCTACAAGTTATTTCCATGAATATCTAATACATTTAAATTACAGCAACACATTTCTCTCAGTAACAAGGCATGCATCCTGGCTTCCATAGTTTTCTTGTTTTCTTTGTTACTAAGGCTTGAAAGGTCATAGTCATCATTGATTCATCCTTCTTATGGCCCATACGTCCAAAACTAGTTAATACGCCTTATCAGTAGCTCCATTACCCCAACCTTTCCTTCTTTGACATCCCAAAGGTCACAATTTTAGGCCATACTACTGTCCACTATTTGTTCAAATAGCCTCCAGAATCTTGTCAACCAATTTTTGTTTGTACACTATTCCTAGCCTAGTATTCTGAAAGTATACTGAATGCTTTCAGTGAACAAAAATAAGTCCTAACCTATTGAGGCCAGAGCTTTCACAGAAGTAAAATTAGGAACTACATATGAATAAATAGCATGGTTTTCTCCCGTTATAAAAGATACATGTCATTGCTGCACACATGGAGTGGGGAAAGCAAAAATGCCTTGGTCACTACAGGATTTTGTTTCATGTGTTGGGATCTTTTTCAGAGATATCAAGAAAGTGAGGTACATGTAGAAAATTCTGGATAGAGGAGAACTGGACCACCTCCTGTGAAGGATGGTTTAGACTGGGGATGTTTGGTTACAGAATAAAACATTTCTGTTCCATTGGAGGGTACTATAATTATTTCAAACATATGTGAGAAAAATAAGAATTATTTATGGTGTATCATTGTAGAGGGCAGAATTAGGGCCAGAAGGCAGGAATTCAAGAAGATGATAGATTATAGCTCAATATAAAGACATTTGCAGCAAAGCTAGAGTAGAAAAGTGAGCTTCTCAACATTAAACTCAAGTGTAGACTAGATGAACACTTGGGTAAACATTTTCCTTAAATTTGTGCTTTATTTAGCTGTGATCATTAAACTTTCAATATTAATAGATTTGTTTCTTTTGAACAAAATGAAATGTTTATTACATGTATTCTATTTTTCCTTAAATAGTAAATATCCACTTACCTTACCTCACACATTTTCCCTTTCTAGGGTACCATGATTCCATCTGCGATCACATCACTTTCCAGTTGCCTAATAAACTCTCTTTAGGATTTCTTTTAGTGGAGCTCTGCTTATGATATTTTCTTATTTTTTTCTGGATGTTTGTTTCTAGGTTGTTGATTAGTTACTCTCAGCACTTTAAAGTTTTTTTTTTTCATTTATTTCATTTTATTCCAGTTTCTATTTCTCTGAGAAGTTAACTGTGACTCCTTGTTAGTATTTTGAAATTAATGAATTAATATATCTTGGGTGCCTGGATGGCTCTCGGTTGGGAGTCTTCTTTTGGCTTGGGTCATGATCCCAGGGTCCTGGGATTGAGCCCCGCATTGGGCTCCCTGCTTGGCCGAGAGCCTGCTTCTCCCTCTCCTTCTGACTGCTGCTCTGCCTACCTGTGCTCTCTCTCTGTCAAATAAGTAAATAAAATATTTAAAAAGAAAATAAATTAATTAATATCTCTCTTTATGCTTCTCTTTTTTAAGTCTGATAATTCTAACATCTGGGTCATCTCTGGGTCTGAGTCTATTGACTATCTTATCTTTTCACATGGTCCTTTTTTTCTTTTTAAGACTTGTTTCTCATTTTTTGTTTGTTTGTTTGAATTAAATGTCAAATATTCTATATAAAGGAGCAATTTAAACTAAGGTAAATGTCCAAAATGGTAATACCTCTTCTTTCGCAGGTCATTAATGTGGGCATTTGAGCAAACTTAGTCAGCATTTGAGGTGAGTTGGGTCTTGTGGTTGCTATAGTTATCTTTAGTGTACCATAGATTTAAAATTTTTCCAGTGATGGGCTGGGTTGCCACTATTTTGTGTTCAGTGTGAGGCTTGTAGAGCTGGAGGCATTTTTTTTTCTCAGTTTCTCTGCTCTACCCTCAGATTTTAGCAGGTTCTCTGTGTCTGCAGCCTAGAGGGAGTCTATTCTCATGTTTTTATTTTCCCCAGAAGTACATGGCTGTTACCTGCTACTAGATGCATGGATCATGGTAGGACAGGGGAGGCTTTCTCTCCAGCTCCCATCTTAGTCTTAGGCATGCCCTGTGCATATCCTCCAGTGGCAGGCAGCCTCCTATTCAGTGCAGGGTCTAGAACACAGGCAAATTTCCTTCCCTTCCCTCTAAATTCCACCTTGTATTGGTGGGTGTTTTATGTGTGAATTTGGGAAGATCACCTTGATATAGTGGAAGTTATTCTATTTACAATTTATCTTTACTCCTGTGGCATAGCTTTCCCAGGATCTGATTCAAAAGCTGAGTCTCTCCTCTTTAATTGCACTTTAATTTTTGTCTCTCCAGCATCGTGGGACTGGCAAATTCTCTTCTTAGTTCTTTATCTTTTTAGTAAATTTTTTTTCACTTGATTTTTCTGTGAGTTTGTATTTTGTCCAAGTTTTGTAGTTATTCTCAGTGAATGAACTAATCTGATTTTAGCAACTCTATTATAGTCAGAAGCAGAAGACTTTTCCTTATTACATCCTAAACCCTAGCCCCTAACCATCAAATCCTGGTAATTCTTGTGATATCTCCTTATTATCAAGCCTCAAATTTACTCTCTTACCCATATTTTAGGAACTGGTGTTATGGAAGCATTAATTTTTCTGTAAGTTTTGGTTGATTAGTCAATAAAGATCATTTGGCTATATTGTAATTCTAGAAGAGTTGAATATCAATGTACTATTTAATCCATTGTATTTGTTTTACCAAAAGGGCAGAAAACCACAGATTAATATCATCATGAAGAGTAAAGCTTCACATTAATAATACAGATCAGTGTATGGGATTTGCATTAAATATTACACTATTTGGATTAGATACTCTCCTTAACAGAGGACTCTGATAGAGAAGCAAGTTGGATAAATATAATTTGATTCAAATTAATTTAGTGATTGAACAATATATAGAAAATAAGTGTAGTGATACACAAATCTAGGTTAATCAAAAAAGTTCCCTTAAAAACAGATTTTCAGCTGGGTTCTAGAGAGCTGAAGTGATAGTAAACTATGCTGATGGGAGTGAAGAGGTAGAGTGTTCTATAAGTGAAGCGCATTTTATTTTTAATTTTTTAAAAAGATTTACTTATTTATTTGAGAGTGTGTGTGTGTGAGTGCACATGGAGAGGGAAGTGGCAGAGGGAGAGGAAGAAGTTGCAGAGGAAGAGGGAAGGAGGGAATCTTAAGCAGCCTCCACACCCACTGTAGATCCTGTCATGGGGCTCAGTCTCACAACCCTGAGACCATGACCTGAGACAAAACCAAGACGCTGATCCTTAACTGACTGAGTCACCCAGGTGCCCCAGTGAAGCACATTTTAAACTAAAGATTGTTGGCAAATAGCAAGAAGATGTAAGATTAGGGAAGAAATGGAAGTGTATTAATATTGAACAGGTTTTTTT
>PISX010036653.1:0-11752 GCA_004024625.1 Mellivora capensis | reverse complement strand
CGTCTCCTCTGGTGGTTCCCTCCCCCTTTTGTTTATCTTCCGATACCAGTCCGGTGTTCCCGCTCGGCTTTACCTGCCCACTGGCGTCTTCTGCCCCCGTAGAGATCCTGACAAGTAGAATTTTGATCTCAGGCTGATTTCATGAGTGATCGGAGTTCCTTGGTAGGTAATCAGCTCACTTTAGGGGACAGGTTGAACCTAGTTCCCCGCCATCTTGTCTCTCCCCTGTTAGGATCTCTTTCTACTGTTTTTTTTTTCCCCCTTTTGACCAAAAATCACATCTTCCTGTTGTTTTTTTTTTTAATGTGTTATGATATAATATTCTAGTCATTGTTGATATGCTAAAGAGATTCATTTTGTTATCATGCCCTGGAAGTGTTTTGTTCCAGCAGGCAGTTAAATCATTGACTACTCACCTTGATTTTATGGAGGATTGGTTTCACATTATGTTAAAGGTTTTGTCTTTAGTTTCAGTGCAAATCCTTAGTCCTGGGCATAGTCTTTTCTAGTACACAGCCATTTTAGGGATTTGACAGAAACCCTAAGATGCTTACCAAGCCTTCTAACTTGTCCGGATTCAAACTAGAAATTCTGTTTTCTCTTGCAATATAGACCAACAAGATCTGCTCTGATTTTTCAGCCTTCTAGCTCTGGCTTTCCAACAGGTTCATGGAGACTTCCCTGTACAAGCACAATTCAGGAGTTGGCCAAAGAGTTAGGAGATTTACATGCAGATTGGAAGGCTGGCTCCTCCTTCAGTGCCACCTTCATTTCTAGAATTTCCTCCTCAATATATAGGTCCTCTAGTGGCCTCCAATTTCTTTGACCCCTCTAGCCACTAAGACTGCAACCTTCTCCTGAGTACTAGCCATCCCTTACCAGACAATCTGGGGAATGTCCTGAGGGAAAAACCTATATACAAGCATAATTCTCAGCCTGCTTTTGGTCATTCCCCAGTGTATTTAAACAGTTATATTTATATTTTGTCCAGCATTTATTAATTGGGAGGCCTTGTACAAGTTATTCCACCAAGACCAAAGGCATAAGTCTTTCCTTTTATAATTATTGAATGCTTGCTTTAATGCTTCAGAAGAAAACAGAGAATTAGCACTTAAATGTCCTTAGCTCTCACCTCTTTTGTATAAGACTAAATATGGAATATTTCATACATATAAAATATCTTTTATCTCAAATGAAGTAAGTCGGGGCATCTGGCTGAGTGTCTGACTCTTAATTTCAACTCATTTCTTGACCTCGGGGTCATTAGTTCAAGCCCTGTGCTGGGCTTCGTGCTGGGCATGGAGAATACTTAAAAAAAAAAAAAAAAAAGAAAAGAAAAGAAAAGAAAAAAGCCAAAATAATATCTTGTTAATCACTGCTCCCAGGAAGTAGGAAAAGTGTATATTCAACTTAAAATGAATTTAATGAAATTTAAGCTATGGTTGATTAAGCCATGGAAATATTTAAAGTTAGACCAACTAAACTAGCAGATAGCAAAGCTATTTCTGTTATGAACTAACAAAAAGTACAAGGCTCTACAGTCACGAAATATGATAAATGGAGTGCTATTTCCAACTGGGAGAAAGAATATGACTACCCGCACACATACAGTGGCATATCAACTGAGTTAAGTGATATGACAAATCTTAACTAATCCACTGCTTCTAAACTTAAATTTTTTAAAACTGTATTTTGTAGTCAGTAAGTTTTCCATTTGTCAACATGGATGTGAAAGATGCTATTTAAAACCAAAAAGCAACTGTACATGGCTGGCTGAACATTTATAATTCAGCAATTACATAACCTCCAAAATACAGCAGAATATGAACCACATAATTAGGATGTCCGCTAAACAAGACAAGGCAATTCAGAAGGATGTCATTTTGTCGCATGTGCTCAGCTGAGCTTTAAGTAAGTAGGACTGTTGGGTGGGACTTATTCTTCCCACCTCTGCTTATATACACTAATACCACCTTTATCAGGACAACTCATCTTATGGTCTTAACAGCTGACTTGTTAAGAAACAAGAAAGTTCCATGCTGTATAAACTCATTTCATAAGTAAAAACTGCTTTTAAACAACTCTGTTTATGAATGTCTCTACAAGTTTTCAGGCTTGGTCTGCTCCAGGTGTGTACATACTGAAAAATTACCAAATAGCAACAACTGATGATGTCATAGGGAAAAAAAAAAAACTCATTGCCACAGGAAACCAAGTATTGTTGAATCAGTATCTTTTTTTCTTGGTCATTTGCTTTACAATTATTAGGCAATCCAAAAGAACTGTTCATTATACAAATATGTATATATGCATATATGAATGAAATTAGTATCTAACAATAGAATATATTCATGAAGTTCATCAATAGGATTCTGAGCTATTTTCTGGTATGGAAAACAGACTTAGCATCTCCATCTCCAGCGGATGCATGTTGTCTCCTGTGATAATTAAGGAGTGTAATGGTCCTCCCAAGTCCACAGTACACATTTGCTGCAAAGTGCCTGCTGCAACTTTCTGGTCTTCAGCTCCAACCCTGGCTAAGCCAACACAGAGTGTCTTCTCGGTGACTGCTATTAAGAGAAGAAAAAAATATTGCCATTCAATTCAGTAAATGCATTATACTGTCCAACACTTAAAATAACATTAGTACCAAAAGTACATTTCTTAAAGAGCCCTAAATATCTTAAATCTCCTCAGTCACTCATTACAGATCAATTATCTATTGATTTATCTAATGCTTTTCCAAATTATATGAACTATCTGACATATAAAGTGATACTTCCTAATTCTACTCTTTCAGAATTCCAAAGGCTTGCCCTAGTTTAAGTTTTCAGGACTCAGTAAACAATTATGTATATCCATATTTTTTACAATTGCATAGCATTTGTCTTTCAATAGCTTCTGAGTGAACAATGTTTACTACCTGCCTATATTTTTACTAAGTTACTTGAGATATGTTCACACTGACCAAGATATACAAGGGGATTACAAGAAAAACAAGGGGATTATGAGGTAAATCCACAAATTTGATTTTTTGCTTGGCCACCTAATCAGGAATGTCAAACTTCAATTTTTTCATTTTTAAAAAGCAGAATACTACTTTTCTTAAATAGTAGTTGTAAGGGATAAGATAACAGACATTAAGTATTTAGTAAACTACGGAGCCCTGAACAAATAACAAGCATAATGACATTACTTATGCTTGTAAGTGCTGACCTTCACTTTTTTTTTTTAAAGACTTTATTTATTTATTTGAAAGAGAGAGGGAGAGAGAGAGAGAGATCACAAGTAGGCAGAGAGGCAGGTAGAGAGAGAGAGGGGGAAGCAGGCTCCCTGCTGAGAAGAGCCCAATGTGGGGCTCGATCCCAGGACCCTGAGATCATGACCTGAGCCAAAGGCAAAGGCTTAACCTACTGAGCCACTCAGGCCCCCCTGACCTTCACTTTTAAGTGCTGACCTTTTCTTTACTTGGGAAAGCTGTCCCAATTGAATATGATCAAAATGGGGCAAATGATATCTACAAGGACAAGCAGGCATGCAAATTTAGGCTTAAGTGTACAAAATTATGGCTACGGAAAACCCTTGCAAATTATTTGTTTCATGACTTTAACAAGGCCTATTAATGAGAAAAAAGTAAGCAACAGTCATTCAAGAATCTCTTCACGTATCTTATGCCATCAAGAGACAGGTACTCAAAGGTAGTCAGCACCTTAAGACAGCATGTAATGACAGTCTCATTAAAGAGCCTCTCAATGAAGATGTACTGATGACCACCACTTCATTATACACCACATGCAGTCTGGTATGGGAAACAGATGTGGCATCTCCATCTCCAGTGCATGCATGCAGTCTCCTGTGATAATTAAGGAGTGTAATGGTCCTCCCAAGTCCACAGTACACATGTGCGGCGTGTTAAGAATGTAAGGATAAATTCTCTTCTTTTTATCCTGAAGAAAACTATCCCTGGGCTCAGTGCTTTTAAAGAGAAAAAGCAGAATAAGTATATTTTTTGCAGGAACGATCTCACCATACATAGATTTAAGCTAAAAAGGGAGTTCTGCATTTTACCTAAATATTTGTATATTAACATATTTACATAAAATCTGATTTAGAGTTAATTTGTGAAAAATCCTCACTTTCTGGAATGGAAGTAATTTTCCTAGGATGAACTCCATTATTTTTCCTTCAGTACACCTTTCAGCCTATGAAATACAAGTTAGAATTGATTTTTAAAATGACAAGAAAGCAGCACCTGGGTGGCTCAGTGGGTTAAGCCTCTGGCTTAGGCTCAGGTCATGATCTCAGGGTCCTGGGATCAAGTCCCACATCAGGCTCTCTGCTTGGCAGGGAGCCTGCTCCCCCCGCACCCCCGCCTGCCTCTCTGCCTACTTGTGATCTCTCTCTCTGTTCAAATAAACAAATAAATAAATCTAAAAAAAAAAAAAAAAGACAAAAAGTACAGTGCAAGCACATTGACCCTTGCTTCAGTGATGGTAGCAGAGGTGGTGGGGGGGTGAGTGTGTATGTGAAGTTATATCATGTACATATCTCAGTGCAACAGTAGAGGAATAAAAGAACCCTTTTAGGGCCTTGAGTACCTGGTTCTTCTCCACGTATTCGCTGATTCTGAACAATCTCCAAGAGTTGCTGGGCTGCTTGGTTTACGCTCATATACCGAGGAGGTTCATAGATCTTCCTTCCTCTGTAAGTATAAAACTAGATGCCACTGTTCTTCTTTTTTTTTTTTTAATTTATTTTTATTTCTTTTCAGCCACTGTTCTTAGCCATGAAATCACATAATACATTTTTAATGCAATTACCCCCCCAGGTAGAGTCAAGTACCACAGTCCATATTCTGTTTAAAGCATTCACACATTACTCACTTTAAGCATACTAAAGCATGAATACCATAATTTTTTAAGCTTAAGCTTTTTTCATTGTTCTACTTCTACTGTCCTCTGATCTCACTGAAATGTTGGCAGAAATAAAAGTCCAACAACTTAATGACAAATGTTCAATCAAAGTTACTTTTATTTAAAGTGATACCCTAGGCAAAGATAGTTTAAGTGGCATTTTGTTCTAGATCCTTGCTTAATCAGGTTCTATGGTGTTCACTTTTATTACCATGTTTAAACTATCTCTTTTCACTTCTTCCTCTAAGAAAAGTAAACTAAAGTGATAAATATCTGAAAATCTTGGGGGGTTGGATGTGTTTATTTCTGATGCCTTGAAGCCTACCATGTCTGTCCAAAAAGCATAATAAAAATACTGCTTTTGTAAGCTTACAAAACAGTTCATATATTTTACTGACTCTCAAAACAATTATCTAAGTCAGCATTGTTGAAGGGAAATATAATGCAAACCACAAACATAATTTTAAATTTTCTAGTAGCCATATTTAAAAGTGAAAAAAAGGCTAAATTAACTTTAATATTATTTTACCCAATATATCCAAAATATTTATTTCAACATTTACTCCTATAAAAATTATTTTTTCCTATAAGAATTATTAAAGAGATTGTTTCTGTACTAAGTTTTTGACATCTGCTATTTCATACTGATAGCACATAATTCAAGTATTAAATTTTCATTAGAAATAACTAATCTGGGCACCTGGGTGGCTCAGTGGGTTAAGCCTCCGCCTTCGGCTCAGGTCATGATCTCAGGGTCCTGGGATTGAGTCCCGCATCAGGCTCTCTGCTTGGCAGGGAGCCTGCTTCCTCCTCTCTCTCTCTGCCTGCCTCTCTGCCTACTTGTGATCTCGCTCTGTCAAATAAATAAATAAAATCTTAAAAAAAAAAAAAAAGAAAGAAATACCTAATCTGCATATAAATTTCATAAAATTCATGGTTATAAAAGTAGATTTACATATTGAATATATGTAAATACATCTAATCTAATTAATAATAATGCAAATATATCTAAATATACTTTTCCAGTAACTATGTTGAATATTATTTTTATTAATTAAAATTAAATTATAGGGACACCTGGGTGACCTAGTCAGTTAAAGCATCTGCCTTCAGCTCAGGTCCACGATCCCAGGGTCCTAGAATTGAGTCCTCATCGGGCTCCATGCTCAGTGGGGAGCTTGCTTCTCCCTCTGCCTGCTACTCCCCCTGCTTGTGCTCTTTCTGACAAATGAAATCTTTAAAAAAAAATAAGTTAAATTATAAATTCAGTTCCTCAGTTACATTAGCCATATTTCAAGTGCTCATCAGTCAAATGTGGGTAGTAGCTACTGTATTATTGCACATTGCCCCTAAAGCCAAAAAAAAGGATTATAATTCTCATTATATACATATGAGAAAAATATGCTCGGGGGGCGCCTGGGTGGCTCAGTGGGTTAAAGCCTCTGCCTTTGGCTCAGGTCATGATCCCAGGGTCCTGGGATCGAGCCCCGCATCGGGCTCTCTGCTCAGCAGGGAGCCTGCTTCCCTTCCTCTCTCTCTGCCTGCCTCTCTGCCTACTTGTGATCTCTGTCAAATAAATAAATAAAATCTTTAAAAAAAAAAAAAGAAAAGAAAGAAAACAAGAACAAAAAGAAATGGCCAAATTTATAAAAAAGAAAAAAAAAAAAAGAAAAATATGCTCGGAAACCAAAGTAACTTGCCTAAGGTTACCAGAGAGACTCAGAACTCAAATCCATGTCTCTGACTTCCAATTCATTAACTCATTCCATAAATACGAGTACCTATTAGGTGCCAAACACCATTCTCAGTACTGAATCTGTGAGGTCTACTGCTGTTTCTACCCTTCACACTGCTTTCTCATTTCATAAGATTAAGTATTTAATTTTTAACTGTTAATGAAAAATTTTTTTTAAAGATTTTATTTATTTATTTGTCAGAGAGAGAGGGAGAGTGTACAATCAGAGGGAGCGGCAGGCAGAGGGAGAAGCATGCTCTCCACTCAGGCAAGGAGCCCAATGCGGGACTCAATCCCAGGACTCTGGGATGCTGACCTGAGCTGAAGGCAGACGCTTTAACTGACTGAGCCAAAGGCAAACACTTAACTGACTGAAAATCCCTGAAAGCTGATTTTCAACAATCTTTAGAACTCCTGTTGTTGAAGTAGAATTTATTTTCCAAGGAATTAAATATAGATGTAAACATTCTCAGAATAAGAACTTACTTGATTAGATTTTCCAAAGATTGCTCCTTTACTTTGATGTCTGTAGGAAGTGAAAAACAGCTCTCTTTTAATTAACTATCCAAAACCCTATGTGTAAACTTCAGTTGAGTCACCTAAATTTTTGGGAAACATTCTTCTCAAGTCTCCCAAATGCTCATTTGAGAGCTTATGACAATCTTTCCTCCCACTTGTATCTAGCCACTTTTTTATGGAAAAAGTGAAGAGAAAAATGGAAGCTTGTGGTGTGTAAAGATCATTAGTTAGAAAACATGAGGTTGGCCCTCAGACCATCCTGAAAGGACTCAATTTCCTGGTGGAAAAGAAGACACAGGGAAGAGTTAGATAAATATTGGCATATGCACTACCTAACAGCTAATCAAAATCACTGTGTTCATTTCTACTAGCTGGTAACCGCAGAGACTCAACTAAGAAGTCTTGTTATGTTCCTATTCTTTACCTATTTTTCAGGCATAGGATGTAAGCTTTAATATATGTAACATAATAGAAGAAAATTCTCACCACATTTTGAAAAGAAACCTTTGTTTTCCTGTGAACAGGTAAGACAGGACTAATAATTTATAAATAAGCACTTAAATATCATTCATACTTTCAGCAGGGCTTTCCTAAGCACTGACTGTCAGGGACAGGGCCACCACAGGGGCCAGAATACACATAATCTCTGCTCCCCTAAAGCCTGAAATGCAAGTATCACAAATATTTGATTCTTTACACTTGTTAATCATTGATGCTCAGCCGAACAATCTGGTAGAAAGTAAAAAAGCATAAGCACTCTACATCCTCACAGGAACTCAGTATACAACAGCAAGAGCAACAGCTGCTTCCTGTTCTACATGCTAAAAACAAACGGCTCAGCCAAAGTTTGCTTTTGCAAAAATAAATACAGTGCAACTGAAGGGTCTCTTTGATAGACTTCTATAGCTTTCCTAAGTGACTATCAAAATTGTTCTTATAAAAGAGACTAAAAGAGCTTCCTAGGAAAATATAGCAGAGGTTAATCCCTTATAAGTATCTGTAAATGTTCTTGGAACCAGCAGTCAATGTACTTTTCAGGTTCAAAATGTCATTAATTAATTAATACTTCCACTTGTCTAGCACATAGAAGAATGCATATTGGTTACTAAAAATGGCCTACAATACAATTAACAGTGTATGTCAACCTTAGACTTCCTTTACATGGTATCTTTTGATTTTTTAAAATTTAACACATTTATTAGTTTATTCATCTTGAGGTTCTGAAATGTTGTGATAGTAAAGTTTTTAGTTTAATATTTTAACTTTTTAAGTAACATGTTCTATGGAACCTGGTTTTAAAAATGAAGAGTGTTGGGGAGAATTTTTATAGTCAAATGCTTTTTGATCGAACTGCATTTAAAGACTGCATTATTGAATACTTAATCTTAAGCCAGACCAGTCTTAATATTTTTCCCTTGTCTTCACACAGGCCACAGTTATTCCTTTCTACTTCTACTTGCTGGAAGGTAAGCATCTCCTATTCATCTTAGAAGCACCCAGAATAATGCAAATACCCAGCAAACACTCTATAAAGGTCTACTCAATAAATTTATTCATGTGGCTCTACTACCACCCACCCACAAGCCCATCTTAAGCTACCCCTTAAGTAGCATACATCCTAACTCCTTCATAAAACCTATATTAACTTCCCCTCAAAAGCTCTCTGTTCTCTGAAATACCTATTTAGTTATTACTATATTTTGTTAATCTCTAACTATATCATATGTATCTTGTCTTTCCAAGTACATTTAAATTCTCTGTAGTTTCCTAACATGGTATATTCTCACTAAACTCTACAGGGTCTGGACCATAATAGGCATCCAATAATATATACTAATTTAAATGATGAGAATTCCAGATGATTAAATGATGAGATCTATGGTTTGAGGATCTGGAATCATGGTATCTTATACTTCACACCTTGTTCCTGCTTTTGTTCACGGAGCAAGGAAGATATATTGTTTAACCTTGTTTGCCTTTTCCCAGGAAAGCCGAGAAAAGGGGCAGCTCTTAGAAAGAGAATTCAAGAGCCAAAATTCTGGTTTGTCCTTCCTGTCTGTCCATATAACAGAACTTAATTGTTCTTTAAACTTTCATGGACTTAGCAACAAGATTTCACAACCCTGAGGGCAGGACCCATGTCTAATACTTCCTTAGTATTCCAAAAAAACCTAACTCTCCAAAGGACACAAAATACAGCAAGATACAGTAAACAACTATGAATGACAGGCTATCTCGATTCTACCAATTCTGCCACCAATAAAACAGGGTAACACAGTGGGAAAACAATTTAATATCTCTAGGCCTCAACTTCATCTATAAAATGGGCTTCAGTAAGATGATCTCCAGAGTCTCTTTTACATCTGTAATTCTGATAGCATCAATACTAGAGTATTCAAAGAACATCTCTAGGAAGATACAGGATGGCACTTGGTAAGAATAAATGCTTACTGTAGGTCTGTTGAACTGCAGTAAACTGACAACAGGGTCCTGATGGATAAGTGGGTAAGATATAGAATGCTAGAGAGGGTCCATTAGGACATCAGAGGAGAGGAGCATGAACTATGGTACACATGCATGCAGGAATAGCCATGTGGTGTCTGGAGCAGAAAATGCATCATCTCCCAGAGAGTATGGGAAAGTGTGTAGTGTTCAGAGTGGCTAGGCAGGGTCCTTTCTTGGCTCTAGCTAGTCAACGGCAGAACAAAATGAGAATATGACAACTACATATTGTGACTTTAAAGGAACTCCCAAACCCTTACCTAGTAAGCATAATGTGTGCATGCCGTTTTGTCTGTTCTTCTTTACTTTGTCAAAGAAGCTTTCCGGTCTCCAAGTATCTGTCCAAAAAACAATAGACACCGTCTCTCCAAACTTATACAACTAGAAAAGATAAAAACATGAATTAATGATGGAACAATTCACTACTTACTATTTCAAAGATAACCACCAAAACAAAAAGTGACAACCAGACTTGAGATGGGCTGGGGATCAAATCTGTCACAGAGGTAATAAATGTTCTCTTCTGTTTCTGGCAGGTGGTGTCTGTCTCTCTGGTGCCCTTCCAGTAGTGCTTCCAGTGTTTCTCCATTCAGTATAGCAACGTTTGTAACCAGTTTATGATTCAGCTATGTAGCTGCTAAAAATATTGACACAGAAGGAACACAGAAGGAAACAAACAAACAAACAAAGACTTCTGAGCAGCCAGAGCTGGGTTCACTAGTGAGGTGATTATTACTATTGATTATTATGCTCACTTTACAGATGAGATCACCATGGCTCAGAAAGATTAAGCTGATTTGTCTAGGGTCGCACAGCTAGTGAATAATGAAAAAGACTCAAACCCAGGACTGAGAAGTTCTTTCCACCTTGCCAGCTCAGTAAAATTCACACATTGGATACTCATTGCAGCTAGTTCTCAAAATCTACCCTCTTACTTTACCCACTATTTGTTTCCTCCATAGAAAGCTCAATGAAAAGGGCCTTTGCCCAAACCTCCTCCTTTCCCAAGTGGCCCACCCACCCCACTTGACCATTCCACAACCAACAGGCTTGCTTGGTTACAGCTGGCTTCCAGCTCGGCTGCACAATTCACTTAGGTGAGTGCAACTCCAAATCTTATGCTAAGAAAATTCAGTCTTGCGTCCTGGTTCTGCAACTTGTTAGCTGTGTGACATGGCTCTAAGTCTTGATCTACAAAACAGGAATAGTAAAAACACAGTCTTTCCTACATCTGAGGTTGTGAACATGTAAAAAGTTATTCAGAAGTAATATGCCACTGAAGCTGTAACATAAAGGTTTAATTATCCAATTTAAACAGTGCTTGAAAGAATTTATAACTGAGCTGGAAAGCACTAGACATGTGAAATCAAATCTAGTCCTCTGCCCCAAACTATGATTGGAATAGCTGTGTGACTGCAGGACATCACTGAACTTTTCTAAGCCTGAGGAAGGGATTATCATCCTAAGGCTTCTCAAATCATTTTAAGAAGCTGTTTTAAGGGACGCCTGGGTGGCTCAGTTGGTTAAGTGGTTGCCTTCGGCTGAGGTCATGATCCCAGCGTCCTGGGATCGAGTCCCGCATCGGGCTCCCTGCTCGGCAAGGAGCCTGTCTTTCCCTCTGCCTCTGCCTGCCACTCTGCCTGTGCTCGCTTGCTCTCTCTCCCTCTGTCTCTGACAAATAAATAAATAAAATCTTAAAAAAAAAAAAAAAAGAAGAAGCTGTTTTAAGAGGTAAGGGAAAGGCAGAAAGGAAACAGAAAAGCTGGGGCATTCAGGGACCTCCATTTTCCATCCCTAGAAAAGCTCAACTTTTCTCATTTTTTGTTCACTGAGGTCCTACAAACTATAACCAATACTCTTAATGGTGACTTTAAGTTCCCAAGGGAAAGCTCATCATGTCCCTTACATAGCCACAACTTCCAACTTACCTACCAATGAGCTTTATTCCCAAAGTCCACTTGAAAACTGTCTAAAAAGTCTATGGAATCCATGCCATCCAGTGGCAGTCGAACTCTCAGACCAGTGTGGAAAGACCCATGTAACTGCAAGAATGCCAAGTCTTGAATCTTCTTTCCACATATAA
>PISX010036652.1:0-11755 GCA_004024625.1 Mellivora capensis | reverse complement strand
AAATAAAATAAAGAAAAATAATTTGACAAAGTACAGTATCCCTTCTTGATTAGAAGTCTTCACATTATAGGGATAGAGGGAACATACCTCGATATCATAAAAGCCATATACAAAAAGTCCATAGTGAATATAATTCTCAATGGGGAAAAATTGAGAGCTTTGCCCCTAAGATCAGGAACACAGCAGGTATGGCCACTATCACATTGCTGTTCAACATAGTGCTAGAAGTCCTAGCCTCAGCAATCAGACAACAAAAAGGATTAAAAGACATCTGATTCTGCAAAGAAGGCAAACACCCACTCTTTGCAGATTACATGATACTCTATGTGGAAAACCCAAAAGACTCCATCCCAGAATTGCTAGGTCTTGTACAGGAATTCAGCAAAATGGCAGGATAGAAAATCATTGCCCAGAAATCAGTTGCATTTGTATACACTGCCAATAAGACAGAAGAAAAAGAATTTAAGGGGTTGATCCCATTTATAATTGCACCAAAACCCATAAGATACCTAGGAATAAACCTAGCCAAAGAGACAAAGGATCTCTACTCTGAAAACTATAGAACACTCATGAAAAAAATTGAGGAAGACAAAAGGAAAAGAAAAAAAAAAAACCATGCTCATGGTTTGGAACAACAATTACTGTTAAAATGTCTATGCTATGTAGAGCAATCTATACATTCAGTGCAATCCCTATCAAAACACCATCAATTTTTTTCACAGAGGAGGAGCGAATAATCCTAAAATTTGTATGGAACCAGAAAAGACCCTGAATAGCTAACAGAATGTTGATAAAGAAAACCAAAACTTGTGGCATCACAATTCCAGACTTCAAGCTCTATTACAAAGCTGTCATCATCAGGAAAGTATGGTACTGGCACAAAAACAGACACATAGATCAGTGGAACACAATAGAGAACCCGGAAATGGACCTTCAACTCTATGGTCAACTAATCTTTGGTGAAGCAGGAAAGACTATCCAAGAGAAAAAAGACAGTTTCTTCAACAAATGGTGTTGGGAAAATTGGACAGCCACATGGAGAAGAATGAAACTGGGCCATTTCCTTACACTACACACAAGATAGACTCAAAGTGGATGAAAGACCTAAATGTGAGAGAGGAATCCATCAAAATCTACAGGAGAACCAGGCAGCAACCTCTGGGACCTCAGCCACAGCAATTTCTTGACACAACTCGACATGGCTAGACACATCGCCAAAGGCAAGGAAAACAAAGGCAAAAATGAACTATATGGACTGCTTCAAGATATAAAGCTTTTGCAAAGTAAAGGAAACAGTCAACACAACCAAAAGACAACTGATAGATTGGGAAAAGATATTTGCAAATGACATATCAGATAAAGGGTTAGTATCTAAAATCTATAAAGAAGTTATCAAACTCATCACCCAAAAAACAAATAATCCAATCAAGAAAGGCAGAAGACATGAACAGATATTTCTCCAAAGAAGACATACAAATTGCCAAAAGACACGTGAAAAAATGCTCCACATCACTTGTCATCAGGGAAATACAAATCAAAACCTCAATGAAGTACGATCTCACACCAGTCAGAATGGCTAAAATTAACAAATCAGGAAATGACAGATGTTGTTGGTGAGGATGCAGAAAAAGGGGAATCTGATACACTGTTGGTGGGAATGCAAGCTGGTGCAGCCACTCTGGAAAACAATATGGAGCTTCCTCAAAAATTTAAAAATAGAAATATCCTTTGACTTAGCAATTGCACTATTGGGTATTTACCCCAAACATGTGAATGTAGTGATCTGAAGGGGCACCTGCATCCCAGTGTTTATAGCAGCAGTGTCCCCAATAGCCAAACTATGTAAGGAGCCCAGATGTCTATTGACAGATGAGTGTATAAAGAAAATGTGGTACACACACATACACACACACACACACACACACACACACACACACACACATACTGGAATACTACTCAGCCATCAAAAAAATTAAATCTTGCTATTTGTAATAACATGGATGGAACTAGAGGGTATTATGCTAAGTGCAATAAGTCAATCAGATAAAGACAAGTATATGATATCACTCATATATGGAATTTAAAAATTAAAACAGAGGATCATAGGGGAAGAGAGGAAAAAATAAAACAATGAAATCCGAGAGGTAGACAAACCATAAGAGACTCTTAATCACAGGAAACAAACTGACAGTGGCTGGAAGGGAGAGGGAGGTGAGAGGATGGGGTAACTGCATGAGGGACATTAAGGAGGGCATGGGATGTAATGAGCACTGGGTATTATATAAGACTGATGAATCACCAAACTCTACACCTGAAACCAATAATACATTATATGTTAATTATTTGAATTTAAGTAAAAAAAGAAATTGAAAAGTAATCTACTTTGAAGGATTGTAAATATTAAATAGGATAATATACATAAAAGCATGTTTTGCAAAATTGAAGTACAGCAAGCAGTACCTAATTTTTCTAAATTAAAGTAAATCTGGTTCAGAGACCCCATGTTAAAGGAAGGTATCCAATATTAGTCATTACTGGCAATGGGGATGGGGGAGACGCTTTTGCTATCAGGCAAATGTTCACTATCAGGCAAACATGTAAGAAAGAGACTCTGCCCTTGAATCCATCATGGTTGCCACTGGGATGTTGATTGCACAAGCTCCTTTGGCCCATTGAAAGGCCAGTGGTTGTATAACCTCTTTGCCAACTGTGGACAATGCTATATTTTGTTGCAGCTCCCAAGGTAATGCAGCTTGATGATCATTCATCTCAGCAAACATCATTTCATCACTTAGAAAAATTGTGCTATTACTGAGTATTTACCCTACAGATATAGATGTAGTGAAAAGAAGGGCCATATGCACCCCAATGTTCATAGCAGCAATGCCAACAATAGCCAAACTGTGGAAAGAGCCGAGATGCCCCTCAACAGACAAATGGATAAAGAAGATGTGGTCCATAAATACAATGGAATATCACTCAGCCATCAGAAAAGATGAATACCCAACTTTTGCACCAACATGGATGGGACTGGAGAAGATTATGAAATAAGTCAAACAGAGAAAGTCAGTTTTTGTATGGTTTCACTTTTGTAACATAAGGAATAACATGGAGGACATTAGTAGAAGGAAAGGAAAAGTGAAGGGGGGGGGATAAGAGGGGAAGGCGGACCATGAGAGACTAGGGACTCTGAGAAACAAACTGAGGGTTTTAGGGGGGAGGGAGGTGTAGGAATGGGTGAGCCTCGTGGTGGGTATTAAGGAGGGCATGTATTGGATGGAGCAGCAGAGCAACAATGTTACATATAATAGCCGTGTTATATGTAAACAATGAATCTTGGAACACCACATCAAAAACTAATGATGTATAGTCACAAACATAACACAATAAAAGTTTAGAAAAAAATCACAAAAAAAAGAAAGAGAAAAGAAAAATTGTGCTATCTCCTAGAGACTTCCACACAGAACACACTTAGGAACTCATCTTTACACCATTAGTATTAAGTCACTAGAGCCCCTGGTAGCTTTAGGTAACTCTTCTTTCAACCCAGCACCTATGTCAACCCCTGTCTCCTCTCTCCTGGGAACACCTGGTACAAATTTTCCTCTCATGTAAGAGTCTGGACAGGACTATACAACAGGAGCCTCACAACTTCTCTTTGGGGTCAGGAAACATGAAAACCATTAATAAACCATGAAACCAGAAGCTCAGAACTTCCTCTAAGACAAAAGGGAAAGTTAACTTTTATTCCTTCTGGAGTCCCCTCTGGCAGGGAATAGAAGCACTATCAATAGCTTGGTAAATTATCCTACCTCAAATGAAGGCTGCTTAAAGCTGGGAAAGAATCCCTACAGAGGAAAATTACCCACTCTTGTCATTGCCTGCCCAACCTCCTCTACACAAGGAAGCACTCCTACACTTACATAAAAATCAGTTCTGGGTGCCTGGGTAGCTCAGTCAGTTAGGCATCTGCATTGAGCTCAGGTCATGATCCCAAGGTCCTGGATTGAACCCAGCGTCGGGCTCCTTGCTCAGAGGGCCTGTTTCTACCTCTCCCTCTGCTGCTTCCCTGCTTGTATGTGCTTTCTCTATCTCTGTATGTCATATAAATCTTAAAAAAAAATCAGTTCTTTCCCTGCTTCCCCATCCCCACCAATGAAGGAGAGAACAGACCCTGACTCTCCTGGGAGAAATAAGGAGGCAGCCTCTACGAGTCTCTGAATCTGCCACTTGGCCTTCCTAATAAAAACCAAATGTGGCCTTGTGACCCCAGTAAAATAGCCTAATTTAGGCTCTGATCCAGGGCCAGTGGAAGTTCTAGGCGAAAAGCCCCAAGAGAAGAGCCCCTTCAGATAGCCTGGGCTCCTTCACTGCAACTGCTGATTGGGGCACAAATCTGTGTTAATCCTTCTAATGGCTGCATCAAGCAACCTGATTGCCTTAGGCACCACCTGGCACCAGAGAAATTCACAATGCCTGAAGCTGGGATCTGGGGTCCCCATGCCAAGTCAACATCAAGGTACCAATCCATGCATTTTTGTCCACCCTGACATTAGGTTTAGAGTTTAAGCTCGAGGTTGAAAAATTCAGGTAACCCATTCCCATTGCATTATATGTCAGGGACAATTCTTTGGGCACCATACTATATCACTAATGTGTAAATGACACTCTCCTGAAATTTCATAACACTGTGATCCTGAGTGTGGGCACAAAGCACATCTTTTTCTAGAGAAATTTATCCTCATCTCTCCAATCATTTTTCAGCTAATATAATTCTTACTTTTTATGATCATGATGCTTTCCCATTGGAGCAGGAATCTGGAAGAAAGGAAAACAATCCTAGGAGCAGAACAAAAGTATGAGATCACTCGTGGATGGTATTACCATGTAATTTGGACAGATGACTTCCTATACGTTCTGAGTGTGCAAAATCTATCTCATTACATCATCCAATGTTTCTCTGAATGGAAACAATAGACATTAGATATGACTTGTTATGTGACCCAAGGCCACTAACTCAGCCCATTTGAGCCTTCACATCTCCCTTGGTTAGAAGTCTTCAAGCCATAAAAACAAGGAAAATATCTCAAAATCGGAGTTACATACTCTGAGATCCCTAGTACTCACTTTTCCATCAATTGGATGACCCACTCTCTCTGATGTTCAAGCCATAAGAATTTAATTTGAAATGATGGATATACTATATTAAATATATTAATAAAAACAGAACTTTAACCTTTCAAACTGTAGGGTTTCCTTCCTCTATAAGTGTGGCTAGGTCTACAGAAGCTGAAGGTTACTTATTTAGACCTATGGTCTGGGACCTAGAGCAAAGTGTAGAGACTGTGATAGAGCCAGGATGAGCCATATTACACCTAGTTTTTCCTCCCCTCCAAGTCTGAATACTGGCAAGTCAGATGGTTCTGAGGGCTTATTTTATTTTACCATTCAGGATGAACCCATACTAACTTTACCTCTCTGCACCACCTTTTCTTCCTTCTTTGGATGCTCCAGTCTCTTTGTTGTTTACTTGCCAGCTGCCACTCCATTTAGCCATTAAACAGTTTTGACCTTGATGACTTGGATATGAATGAGGACAAAGATCCACATGGCACCTTTGGCCACTTTTGTTTCAGCAAACTGAACAGGGTGTCCAAGAAGAAATCCTTGCATTAGGAAGACTTCTAAGAAGATTCCAATCAATGAATGAGTACAGGAGTTGGTCCTTCCCCAGGTCAAGCATCCAGATGAGAATGTAGCCTCAGCTGACATCTTAATTGCAGCCTTGAAGCAAAGAATCCAGGTAGGCCTTGCCTGAATTTCTGACCCACAAAAGCCATGACATAATAAGTATGCATTTTTTAAGCCACTAAATTTTGGAATATCCATTACACAGCAATAGATAATTAATGCACCCCTCAATTACTGTGACCTTGGTATAAAATGTTGCATGTCTGGGAAGGCAGGCACCATATAGGATGACACTGTCCCTGGCAACATCCCTGGAAGTACTCTCTTCATGCTCAAAGACTATACCATATACTCATATGATGAAATGGTATCATTGGGCTGTAATAAGCCTGAGTATCCTCCAGGAGCTGAGGCCTAGATGACACTAACTCATCCCATCCAACAGATAATTTGGGAGCAGATGAAAAGAGTTTGAGTCAAGTTCTACACTGTAAAGGTTTTTCTCACTATTTGTAAAGGCCTGAAGGTTTTCAGAGTAAGATCTTTGTACTTTTTATGAAAAAACAAAAAAACAAAACAAAAAAAAAACCAAAACAAAACAAACAAACAAATAAAAAAACGTAAATGTTTTAAATATAGGACATCAGAGCAGGATCAAATAAACAACCCTAGAATAAAACTGAGAAGGCTACTGTCTGGCTTCTTACAGGGGACTGGTGCACTTGTAGAAGCCAAAAGAGTTAATCATTAGGAGTTGAATGCACTGCTTCCTTTCCCTGAGTGCAAACCCCAGCCCCAGTCCCAGTGCAGCACACAGAGAACACCACTCTCTATTAGAAGAAACATTTATTGAGGAGGATTAATATTCTTGGTTGTGCTGAAGGTTGTTCTCATGAGAGGATATACTGTCATGAAAACTGTGAGGCTTTCTCAACAAGGACTGAATTATTTCTTTAGGGAAATTTTTCTCCATGGAAGTGCTGGAGAAGCATTTTCTGCTTGAGTAGAAGAGTCAAATCGCTAAAAACAGTACTTTTTTTAGGGTCACCCCTGGTGGCCCAAAGGACCTGGCATACTTGATGCACACAGGTGGGGCTTGGATGAGGCACAGACTCCCCAGAGGCTAGAGAAGAAGGGGGTTGACTCTGGCATAACAGCTGATCTTTGAAGGCCTCAGCTTTCTGGGGATGTCTGACCCTGTCTCTGTTGTGTCTGACACTTGTAAGATGGCTCTGGTCAGCACAAACAGCTTCTTGGCTTCAGGACTTGATACTTGCCTGTTTCTCTTGCTGTGGGTCAGAGAGAGTCTGATAGTTGGAGGGATGTCACTTGTCAGGCCCTATTTGGGCCTGTACATCCTCCTGCTGCTGGTTTAACTCTGAGGCCTCAGATCCATACATATGTGCCAGCTTCTCTTCTAGGACCTTCCCAAGTGAGCTTGTGAGCTTCAGAAAGCTGACCACTCCCAAAAGTAGCCACATTTTCAACTGGGTCTTGGTGCTGCGCTAAGGTGGACATGAATTTGGCTTTTTGCTGGGGACTTTCTTGATGCCCTGTGATTTTTTTCTTGGAATTGATCCACTGAAAAAAAATTGCCTCATCTTTTTTCTGAAGTAACTCCAAGAGGAAACTGTTCATTCTGTGACAGAGTTGGGAAAGCACTCTCTCATATTCTGTCCTCAACGCAGTGACTCTTCTCTCTGCCTACAGATGTCCCTACTCCTGAGTCCTCACTTCTGCATTTTCTTGTTTTGGGATCCTGAGGTCTCACTTTCTTTGCACTTCTTCTTTGTGGGAAGTTCATAGGCTGGACCTTACAGAAGGCCAGATTCAAGTCCCAGGATTCCTGCTGCTGCTCTGTGCTAATTCTGCTGTCCTTCAGTTGGATGTGCAGCACCTGGGATGCTTCCATGTCCCCGCTGCACCCACTCTGCAACTGAGTCAGTGAAGCCTTGTTAGTCAAGCTATCTGAAGGAAGGGGCATGTCAGTGGGACATCCTTGAGCCTAGTTATGCTCCTCACTCTCTAGTTTAAACTTTAACTCACTCAGGATGTGTCCTTTCAGGTCTGATAGTTTAGAATCTTGGGGAACCAGTGTTTTTGGTGAGGGGTGTTCTGTGATCAGGAAATCTATTTCTGTGATTTCTGTGATCAGTATCTACTTTACTCATGTTGACATTTATCATTTTGGAGCTTCCCAGCTCATTGGTTGTCAAGGTGTCCCAAGATTGGGATTAAAGGGTACAGAGCTCCTCGGTGCCGAAGATATCCCTGGACAAGTTGGGCATGGCAAAATGTTCTAAATTCTTCTCCACCATCACTTTGCCCTCTTCCATTTCTACTTTGTCCCTGGAACTCACGTTCTCATGCATTGGCTCATGCATGCCTTGTGAGCACCTCTGGGCCACATGTGTTGTCTTGTACAGTCTCACTGGGTCACACTTGAGCTCTGATGCTGTGTGCAAGGGGCTGAAAAGTCTGGCTGCCCCACTCAGCTATCTGGATGCACTCTGCAGTCTTATGGTCAGTGTCAGAGTGTGATGCCTTCAGGCCTCCATGTCCTTCATTGCCCAAAGATGACATAGAGGGGAGAGGATGATCCACAGTGGGGACTGACTTTGTTGTTCTCACCCTGTTTCCCAAAAAAGTTTTAGAGCTTTCCTCAAGGGGTTTAAAAACTCAGCTTTGGAATCCACCGCAGAAAATATGCATGGTTGAGGAGGGAAAGCTAAATTGGGAAAGAGGCCGTGTTTTGGCTTCTCTCAACATATAGAATTTTATGGATTCAAAAACCCTGAGGGGTAGACCCCACATTTGCCTCATGTAAAATCTTATAATATGGGCCTCTCTAGCACCTGTCGTGTACTGGGATCAAGAAAAGAATGCTCTAGTGTGGTGCTCTGGCATTAAACCCTACCCACCATTCTTTTTAGAATCTGTGTTTTCTGTAGCAATCTGGGGACTCCCAGAGAAAGGCAGTGTATTGTCATCAGCCACCCACGAATAACACACAACTATAGGAATCCTACCCGCAGTGATCTGCAAAACCTCTTGCTCATATGTAATCTATGAATGCTCTTCATTTGATTCTGGTCTGTGTCCTTCCTTGAGACATTTAATAATTCATCCCCTGAGTGATTCCTTGAATGACAGTTACTTGTCTCCAAGGCAGCCCTCAGACCTTTCTGAGACCCTTTGTGGGCTGTCTTCTGGACTCTTCTCCAGGATATATCCAAGATTATTCCTCATATCCTTCTTAGCTGGAACTTTGCTTGGACCCTCTCATGGAACCTTCCAGGGAGATGCAACTCAGTCTTTGCTAGATCCCTGCTACTATAGCCCTGAAGCTCAGAGAATTATGAGTGAACATGTCTGCCTTTTTGCTGAGAGATTTCTGTTAATTTATGCTGAGGCTCCATCAATGCTAGGGGCTCTAGACTTCTACAGTCATGGAGGCACCAGCATGGGATTACCTTCCTTAGACTATGTAACTCCAGTGTCTCCTGGGGTTCACAGGCAATATGAAAATTGCCAGGAAAGATGGAGACTGGTACATAGTCATAGGATGACCAGCGAACAAATGGAAGGTTGGGAGCTCAAAGACAAGTGGTTTCTTGAGATTTCTGGAACACAGGGACTAAACCCTACAAACTTTCCTGTTACTTCTGCAATACGTGCCATTTCAGGTGTTGATTTTCCATCAAGATATGAGGGTCTGACTCATTTTTGGATCTATAGAAAGACACTGCATAGTCCCTAATCTGGGATGAAGAAGAAGATGGGAGGCAGGACTAAAAAACCCAGGCCTGGGTTTTCACCTGAGTGAAAGATGGGGGCTGGGATTGGGGCAGGGTTTGAGGCAAGGGCTGGGGATGTACACCAGGGAGAGCAAGGGATTGGGAATAAGGAAGCGGTGGAGATGCTTGCATTTTGATAGCAGAGATATTATGAATTCCATTGAATAAGACAGTGTGAGACTCTAGTGGGGAAGTACTACTAGAAAATAGGACAGTGGCTATGAAGGACTCACTGTGCAAAGAAAGAAGACCTCAGAAGTGCTGGGTATATTTCTGATGCAAGTTTCCTGCCAAAGCCTTGATATAGAGGAACTGTTGATAGAGAGCTGCTCTGCTTTGCCTTCAGTGTTCCAGCCAGTTTTGTGGGCTGTAGAGAACTGTACATCAAATGGCTGCAACAAATTCCCCAAAGATGTCCATTGGTATTCTGGCCACATTTGTTTGGAAAATGTTCCCTTCTGCTTTCTTCTCTAAAATCAGAAAGCCATTATCTCTCCAAGAGGGCCTGGAAGTTAAGGCCAGAAAAAGAAATTCCACTGGCCTCCTTGTGCTTAGTAGCAGAGTCTCTCCAGAGATAGGTTTCTGGTTGATGGAGGTAGAATTGCTCTTGCTGAGAATGGAGTGTGATAATGTGGAGAGGAACATGTTCTTGGCATGAGCCTTCCAGGAGGAGAAATCTGAACTTGACAGACTTGAAGAGTCACTATGTCTGATTATTGGGACATCAGGAGACAACCCACCAGGGCTATCTAGAGATGACTTTTCAGGAACAGGGTTCAATGAGATGGAAATCAATTTGGATTGAGTCACAGTTAAAGGGCAGTCTGGCAGTGGTGAAACAGTTGGTGGAGCATGATGACAAGCAAATGAATCAGTGGGATTCCTTGTCTGAGACAGATTTGGTAAGAGGTTGATATCTTGTGAAATGGTGGGGTTAAGAGCAGAGATGGTATTTAGAGGTAAAGTAGTCTCTGGTTGGACAACAGGATCTCCTTTCTGAATGTCATGTAGTTTGGAAGGGGGAATGGCAAGGGGATGGGATATGGAATGGCTCACTGGAAACTGAGAATCCAAGGCTTTTGACTCTAGTAGCAGAGAGTGACCAGGGGGTGAGGGTAAGAAAAAAATCAGCTAAAGGGGTCATTGGGTTAGGTGAGAAGATGGTGGGGGGTGGTAGAGAAGGCTCAGGCAAAGGGGCTGGTATTAGGTCTCCTGGACAGACTGCTGAGAAGTCAGGGGATGAAGTGAATGACGAGTCAGTCACAGGAGAGGCAGAAGCCAAGGGGATAACAGAGGGAGTAGCATCTTCCAGAGCCTCTGGGAACAGCAGCTGACTCATCTCATCAGTTGTGGTATTACACACATCACAGAGGACGTCTCAACATAACAGTTGACAAAAGTGGATGGTATCATGATGCCGCCTAGGGGGCTGTGGGAGACAGGAGGTACAAAGCTGCAGCCAGAACCAGAACAAACATAAGTGACCCTGGCAAAGGTAGGCCCCCCATTCACATCCCCAGCACTTTCAAATTCAAACTCTGAGGAGTTTCCATCCCATGTCAGTTCCAGGCTCTGAGGCTCTAGAAGTTCAAAGACTCTCCTTAAAAGGGGGGTAGAGGAAAAAAGGTAATGTTTAGTTACCTTTGTAGAAGAGAAAGCACATTTCTTGCCTCTTCTACTTGACTCTACTTGCCTCTTCTACTTGACTCTGGCAAGTTCTCCAACCCAGGAAATGAGGAGAATGATGAAGATAGAAGCAAAAGATCTTATAAGAAGCTAAGTAAAGTGTCCTTTACATGATACCCTAGGTAGATTGGATTTGAGAGCTCCAAGAATTAGGATATAAGGTCACATGATCAATGCTAATAATAATAAGACTTATATTGTTCTATCATTATCCTATCACAATAGGCTTTTCTACATATTATCTATGCTATGTAATACTGAAAACCATCCTATGTGGATCATAGATCAATGGTCATCTCAAAGAGGAAATTGAGTATCCATGATGTCACAGGTCTTTCACAAAGTCAGGAGACAGAGATTCTGACTCTTGACATCTCACATGGCCACCTAATGGGCAATACCCATTGTCCAGATCCATCACTGCTTCATGCTCAGTAATGGTCAGAGCAGGGAATCTGAGAAGGGTTTTGTACTCTGACTACCTTTCCATGAGCCTCTCCTCTGAGGCCTCTGTTTTCTGAGAGGGAATGTATCCAGGAGCTGCATCCTCAGAGGTCATGGACCTGAGCCCTTATGGAGAG
>PISX010036651.1:0-11751 GCA_004024625.1 Mellivora capensis | reverse complement strand
ATGATCACCCTCATCCCGATACCATTTCCATGTCTATAGCCACTTCCTTCTAGACAACCTTTTCCTGAGCCACCAGTGAATGGCTAGGTGTATCCAGGTCCCCACCTTTGAGGACACTCAAAGAGCTGCGTTCATGCCTAGTAAGCCTTCCTACCAGTCTGATCCTGGGCAAGGCACGGACCCTGCAGGGATCATCACCTTCTCCCCTCAGGGGTACCGTTGGTTCTCCAAATCATTTATAAACATCCTTGTGTAACCCCCTCCACTAAGTGTGATCTGGATTTAGTGATTCACTTTCATTCCACAGAACATGGCAACATGACCCAAAGGCCCTGCTGAGATTTAGTTATAAAAGCTCATTGCTCAGCCCCATGTTGAGTCTGACCCATGTTCTCTATCAGATCCTCATACTGGAGTACAAGCCCTTAGGTTGAACCATGACACACACATATGCACGTGGCCTAGCACTGTTGGTCAACAACAGACAGAGGAACTCAGGTCTCTGAGATGGGCCATATATAGCCAATGCTCCTAAGTGAGCTAAGGTTCTCAGTGAGGCAGGTCCTCCCTTGGCGTTGACAACAGCCCCAACCTTAAAAAAGACTCTGGAAGGAGCCCCCAGGTGAGCACTGCTGGATTCCTGATCCCCTGAGACCGGGAGACAGTGTTTGTGGGTTCAGCCACTGAGTATGGGGAAATGTGGTCACACAGCACTGGGATAAGGGCACTGATACTTTCAAACTACCCCAGGCCTAGGTCCTCCTACCTTCCCTCTCTGCTCTCTTCCTCAGCTTCCTCTGGCCACTCTGGCCTCCTTTCTAACCTCCAATCTGGGAACATCAAAGTGTGCATCTAATCTTCTGCTCCATGGTGCCCTCTGAAAGGCTGAATACACTCAGATTTGTGCAGGTCTGTCTCCTTCTTTGCCTGCCACAGGAATTCTCAATGTCATCTCAGGATAGCCTTGTAATACCCCTCACCTGGTGGAGCTCAGGAATTAGTTGTAGTCCCTTGCTCTTTTCCTATGGAGCAATTGCTCTTTTCATTAACAATTGTGTTTCTTGTTTGTCCATCTTCTCCTCTAGACCCTGAGCTCTTAGAGGGAGAACCTGCCTGGCTGATAAGCACTGGTACCCTCTGAGTGTGCAGTGCCCAGTGGATGAATGAACAGGAGACAGGATCCTTCCCAACACTGACCAGCAACATTGTTTGAGCGTCACTGATTTTGCTCATGTGTAAATCCTTTTGTTTTGTTTTTAAGCTAACTATGCCTGAAGTGGGGTTCAAACTCATAACCCTGAGATCAGGTATCTTAGTGTCTGAGGAAGCCAGGTGCCTCTTTGGTCATTTTTAAAGGATTTAGGCTGATAACTATTGAAGTTAACTTGGTGATTTCAACATGTTTTAGGTATATTACATTATGCTAAATTACCAAGTAACTCCCCAAATTTTGGTAGCATGTCACCACAGATTTCCCCCCATGACAATACTGAGGGGCTCTTCAGATTTGTAGACTGAAATCCTTTATGTGGTCTTTTAGGAATGCAGATTCCCTCCACCATCAACCTACTCACTCCCTGGGTTGACATGCACCTGTGACGCCATCAGCACAAGAGGAAAGATGACAAAGAAATACACAAAGGAGGGTTTTTCCAGCCAGGTCTTGAAGGCCTAAATTTACAGTTTTATGCTCAATCTTTTATTTATTTTTAGGTATTTATTTCTTTATTAGAGGGAAAAGAGCACAAGAAGGAGTGGTGGGGCAGAGGGAGGAGAACCAGAGAGACGCTGGGGTGAGGAGGACAGAGTTTAGCTGATATAGACCTGTGAAGGGAACAGCTTAGGCCACACAGAGCTAGTCTCCATCAACTGGTAAGCCGTGAGTAATCAGTACTATGCCCATGACCTGCCATCAGGGGAAATCTTCCAGGGATTGCTTCATGGACTCAGAGAACATTGAGTAGTGGGAAAATTTTCCTTATTTAGGAGGGACATGAAAAATCAATCATGGTGATGATACTTTCTCTTCTTGGACCAACATCACCAGCCACAGAAAAAGATCCTGAAGCACTTCAAGAGCCTCTCTAGCTCCCATTATGGTGCCTGTGCCAGCTTCAGAGCTCAAGTGGTGTGGGTGGGAATAAGTTGTGCGGGTGATATGGCTGTGGATACAGCAGAGGGAAGGTGCCTACTGCAAAGTTTTTATCGACACTGAAGTGCATGATTGAAACAATTAGGAGACTACTACTGTGGGGGACATTCCTGGTGTAAAAGTGTTCATGTAGTGAAGCAGGTTGGAATCACAGGTGTGACAGCATGATCTCAGAATCCCAGGGGTCAGAAGAAGAACAGGTGGGGCCCGGATGCTTCAGAGTTCCCAGACATCAGTTTAGGGAAAATGGCTGAAAACCATGAAGCTAAGTCCAGGCTTTCTGCTCTGGATAGCCCTGTACACTGAATCACGGCACTGTTAGGCATTCACTTTCCTGGGAGGGGTCCAGCAAAAAACAGAAGCATGGCAACACCTCCAAAACCCTGCAGGTATGGTGTGAGTCTGTGCCACAGGATTCCATAGAAATTGGAGTTGGTGACGTCTGAGTGGCTCAGTTGGTTAAGCAACTGCCTTTAGCTCAGGTCATGATCCCAAAGTCCCAGAAGTGAGTCCCATATCGGGGTTCCAGCTCCATGGGGAGCGTGCTTCTCCCTCTGACCTTCTCTCCTCTCATTCTCTCGCTCTCTCAAATAGATAAATAAAATATTTTAAAACAAAAAAATATATTGGAGTGGGAACTCAGTCACATGCCTGAGATAAAAATGACTTTTTCCTGACAGGATGAACATAGAGTTCTGACAGAAACTGAGGAATTAAGACTGGTGGATTGTTTTTTTTCTGTGAGGGTTCATTGAAGAGCTGGGGTGCAAATTTTCAGCTCCTGGGTAGAGAGCAGGGTAAAGCTGTTGGGGTCTGATATCAAAGGAGTAAGACTTATACAAATTGAAAGTAAGGCAAAGCTTTATTTTTATGCCAGGTATCAGAAGTCAGACTGACCGGCCAGGGCCGCCTCCAAAGAGGGCGACCCCATCCCGATCTCACAGGCTGGTTTTATAAGACATAACCACAGACCCAATTTACGTGGCTTCTATTGTTAAGGCGTTTACTCCCAGAATCGACACCCAGAACTGATACCAGGAACCACTGGGGCGTTTATTCCCTGAATGAAGTCTTTGGATGTAAACAACAATATGCCTACGCAGGTAATATGGAGTTGCTCTGGCTAAGAAGACCCTAATAGTTAAACAGGTTTTTGGGTTGTTTTTATGTTTGGAAAAAGATTTCTTATTTATTTACTTTTTAGGTTTTTTTTTAAATTTATTTTCATCATAACGGATTTCATCGTTTTTGCACCACACCTAATGCTCCATGCAATGCGTGCCCTCCATAATACCCACCACCTGGCTCCCACAACCTCCCAGCCCCTCGCCCTTTCCAAACCCTCAGGATGTTTTTTCAGAGTCCATAGTCTTTCATGGTTCATCTCCGCCTCCAACTTCCCTCAACTCCCTTCTCTTCTCCATCTCCCCATGTCCTCCATGTTATTTGTTATGCTCCACAAATAAGTGAAACCATACGATAATTGACTCTCTCTGCTTGACTTATTTCATTCAGCATAATCTCTTCCAGTCCCGTCCATGTTGCTTCAAAAGTTGGGTATTCATCCTTTCTGATGGAGGCATAATATTCCATAGTGTATATGGACCACATCTTCCTTATCCATTCGTCCGTTGAAGGGCATCTTGATTCTTTCCACAGTTTGCCGACCGTGACCATTGCTGCTATAAACATTGGGGTACAGATGGCCCTTCTTTTCACTACATCTGTATCTTTGTGGTAAATACCCAGTAGTGCAATTGCAGGGTCATAGGGAAGCTCTATTTTTAATTTCTTAAGGAATCTCCACACTGTTCTCCAAAGTGGCTGCACCAACTTGCATTCCCACCAACAGTGTAAGAGGGTTCCCCTCTCTCCACATCCTCTCCAACATGTATCCTGTCTTGCTAATTTTGGCCATTCTAACTGGTGTGAGGAGTTATCTCTATGCGGTTTTAATTTGAATCTCCCTGATGGCTAGTGATGATGAACATTTTTTTCATGTGTCTGATAGCCATTTGTATGTCTTCATTGGAGAAGTGTCTGTTCATATCTTCTGCCCATTTTTTGATGTGATTATCTGTTCTGTGTGTGTTGAGTTTGAGAAGTTCTTTATAGATCCTGGATATCAACCTTTTTTCTATACTGTCATTTGCAAATATCTTCTCCCATTCCGTGGGTTGCATCTTTGTTTTGTTGACAGTCTCCTTTGCTGTGCAGTAGTTTTTGATCTTGATGAAGTCCCAAAATTTCATTTTCGCTTTTGTTTCCTTTGCCTTTGGAGACATATCTTGAAAGAAGTTGCTGTAGTTTATATCAAAGAGGATACTGCCTATGTTCTCCTCTAGGATTCTGATGGATTCCTGTCTCACGTTGAGGTCCTTTATCCATTTCGAGTTTATCTTTGTGTACGGTGTAAGTGAATGGTTGAGTTTTGTTCTTCTACATATAGCTGTCCAATTTTCCCAGCACCATTTATTGAAGAGATTGTCTTTTTTCCACTGTATATTTTTTCCTGCTTTGTCGAAAATTATTTGACCAAAGAGTTGAGGGTCCCTATCGGGGCTCTCTACTCTATTCCACTGGTCTATGTGTCTGTTTTGATGCCAGAACCATGCTGTCTTGGTGATCACAGTTTTGTAGTAAAGCTTGAAATCAGGTAATGTGATGCCGCCAGTTTTATTTTTGTTTTTCAACATTTCCTTAGCAATTCAGGGTCTCTTATGATTCCATACAAATTTTAGGATTATTTGCTCCAGCTCTTTGAAAAACACCAGTGGAATTTTGATCGGAATGTCATTAAAAGTATAGATTGCTCTAGGTAGTATAGACATTTTAACAATGTTTATTCTTCCTATCCAAGAGCATGGAGTGGTCTTCCATCTTTTTGTGTCTTCTTCAATTTCTTTCATGAGTGTTCTGTAGTTTCTCGAGTACAGATACTTTACCTCTTTGGTTAGGTTTATTCCCAGGTATCTTACGGTTCTTGGTGCTATAGTAAATGAAATCGATTCTCTAATTTTCCTTTCTGTATTTTTATTGTTAGTGTATAAGAAAGCCACTGATTTCTGTACATTAACTTTGTATCTTGCCACGTTACTGAATTGCTGTATGAGTTCTAGTAGTTTCGGGGTGGAGTCTTTTGGGTTTTCCATATAAATTATCATGTCATCTTCAGAGAGAGAGAGTTTGCCTTCTTCATTGCCATTTGAATACCTTTTAATACTCTTTGTTGTGTGATTTCTGTTGCTTGGGCTTCACATACTATGTTGAACAAGAGTGGTGAAAGTGGGCATCCTTGTCGTGTTCCTGATCTCAATAGGAAGGCTGTGAGCTTCTTCACATTGAGGATGATGTTTGCTGGGGGTCTCTCATAGATATATTTTATGAAGTTCAGGAATGTTCCCTCTATCCCTATACTTTGAAGTGTTTTCATCAGGAACGGATGCTGGATTTTGTCAAATGCTTTTTCTGCATCAATTGAGAGGACCATGTGGTTCTTCTCTCTTCTCTTATTGATTTGTTCTATTACATTGATAGATTTGCGAGTGTTGAACCACCTTGTAAGCCAGGGATGAATCCCACCTGGTCATGGTGGATAATACTTTTAATGTGCTGTTGGAGCCTGTTTGCTAGGATCTTGTTGAGAATCTTAGCACCCATATTCATCAGTGATATTGGTGTGAAATTCTCCTTTTTGGTGGGGTCTTTACCTGGTTTGGGAATCAGGGTAATGCTGGCTTCATAAAAAGAGTCTGGAAGTGTTCCTTCTGCTTTAATTTTTTGAAACATCTTTGGGAGTACAGGTGTTCCTTCTTCTTTGAAAGTTTGGTAGAATTCCCCAGGGAATCCGTCAGGTCCTGGGCTCTTGTTTTTTGGGAGGTTTTTGATCACTGTTTCAATCTCGTTACTAGATATCAGTCTATTCAGGTTGTCAATTTCTTCTTGGTTCAATTTTGGGAGTTTATATTTTTCCAGGAATGCATCCATTTCATGCAGGTTGCTTGACTTATTGGCATATAACTGTTGATATTAGCTTCTGATGTTTGTTTCTACTTCCTTGGTGTTAGTTGTGATCTCTCCCTTTTCATTCATAATTTTATTAATTTGAGCTTTCTCTCTTTTCTTTGGATTAGTGTGGCCAATGGTTTATTGTTCTTATTGATTCTTTCAAAAAACCAGCTTCTAGTTTCATTGATACGTTCTAGTGTATCTCTGGTTTCTACCTCATTCATCTCTGCTCTAATCTTGATTATTTCCCTTCTTGTATGTGTAGTTGGTTTAATATGTTTTTGATTCTCCAGTTCATTAAGGTGTAGAGACAGCTGTTGTATTCTGGATTTTTCAATTTTTTTGAGGGAGGCTTGGATGGCTATGCATTTCCCCCTTAGGACCGCCTTTGCTGTATCCCATAGGTTTTGGACCGACGTGTCTTCATTCTCATTGGTTTCCATGAGTTGTTTAAGTTCTTCTTTGATCTCCTGGTTGATCCAAGCATTCTTAAACAAGGTGGTCTTTAGCTTCCAGGTGTTTGAGTTCCTTCTGAACTTTTCCTTGTGGTTGAGCACCAGTTTCAAAGCATTGTGATCTGAGACTATGCAGGGAATAATCTCATTCTTTTGGTATTGGTTGAGTCCTGATTTGTGACCTAGTGTGTGGTCTATTCTGGAGAAGGTTCCATGTGCACTTGAGAAGAATGAGTATTCTGTTGTTTTAGGGTGGAATGTTCTGTATATATCTATGAGGTCCATCTGGTCCAAAGTGTCATTCAATGCTCTTGTTTCTTTACTGATTTTCTGCATGGATGATCTGTCTATTACTGAGAGATGTGTGTTAAGATCTCCCATTATCAATGTATTCATATCAATATGACTCTTTATCTTGATTTATAGCTTTCTTAAGTAATTGGCTGCTCCCATATTGGGGGCATAGATATTTACAATTGTTAGATCATCTTGGTGGATAGTCCCTTTATGAATGATGTAGTGTCCTTCTGTATCTCTGACTACAGTCTTTAGTTTAAAATCTAATTTATCTGATATGAGAATTGCTACCTCAGCCTTCTTTTGAGGCCCATTGCCGTGAAAGATGCTTTTCCATCCCTTCACTTTCAATCTGGGTGTATCCTTAGGTTTGAAATGGGTCTCTTGTAGATAACATCTGGATGGGTTCTGTCGTTTATCCAACCTGCAACCCTGTGTCGTTTTATGGGCGCATTTAGGCCATTCACATTGACAGTGATTATTCATAGATATGTTTTTATTGATATCGTGTTACCTTTGAAGTCTTTCTTTCTGTAGATTGTCACCATGTTTCTGTTCAATTATTTTTTTTGGATTTTTCCTCTTTTATACAACGCCCCTTACTATTTCTTGCAGGGTCGGCTTGGTGGTTGCATAGTCTTTTAAGCCTTGCCATTCTTGGAAACTATTTATCTCTCCATTCATTTTGAATGTCAGTCTTGCTGGATAAAGTATTCTTGGCTTCATGTTTCTCTCATTTAGTTCCCTGAATATACCTTGCCAGCCCTTTCTGTCTTGCCAGGTTTCTATGGACAGGTCTGACGTTATTCTGATGGGCTTTCCTCTGTACGTAAGGAGATTCTTTGTCCAAGCTGCCTTCAAGAGATTTCCTTTAGAATTATAATTCCTCATTCTTACTATCAGATTCTCAATGACTTTCGAAAATCTAAAATCTTGGGAGGGCCCTTCTGCCTCTAGTACATAAATGCTGGTTCCATTTGCGAGATTGTGAAAATTTTCATGGAGAACGTGTTTCACTATATCTTCTAGACTTCTTTCTTTTACTCCCCTTCAGGGATTCCAATAATTCTGATGTTGGAATATTTCATGGCATCATTTATTTCCCTAATTCTCTTTTTGTGGCTTCTAAGTTGTTTGTTCCAGGCTTCCTCCTGATCCTTTCTCTCTATCTGTTTGTCCTCCAGATTATTAATTCTATCTTCTCTCTCAGTTACCCTAGCTTTTAGAGAATTTAGATTAGATTGGAACTCATTGAGACCCTTGTGAACATCATCCCTGGTGGCTTTCAGTTCTGCCTTAACATTCTGAACATCATCCCTGGTGGCTTTCAGTCCTTCCCGAATCAATTCCGTTTGGTCATCCATGGCTTTCTCCAAACTAGCTATTGCTTGGATAATTGTTAGCCTGAATTCCCTTTCCGACATAATGTCTATGTCGGTAGCCATTAGCTCTGTTGCAGAATGCCCATCCTCTGAATTTTTCTTATTCTGGGCATTCCTCCTCCTAGTCATTTTTGTGAGAGATGGCTAAACGGATATTGCTGGATGTATCGACCGTGGTGCAATCAAAGTGAACCCTGGAATGCTTCTGAACAATCAAGAGTCCCCAGGCAAACAAAAGAAAAAAAAGAAAGAAAGAAGAAAAGAGAGAGAGAGAGAGAGGAAAAGAAAGAAAGATTAAAGAGAAGGCTAAGCCCAAATGGGCACTAAGGTAAGGTTTGTGAAGTATACAAGCAAAAACAGACAAATGAAAAGACTGATAAAAGTATATGAGAAGAGAAGAAAAAATATATACATATATATGTAGAAGCAAAACAAACAAACAAACAAAAAACAAACCATGGCAAAAGTAACCTCAAGTATAAGATTTATTTACTATCAGGACAAACACAAATACATAGAAACACTTCTGGAAGAAAAAGATGGGAGAGTGGTTACAAACTCTCTGTGTGGGTGAGGAAGGTTATTTCGATTCTTCCTGGATGTATCTTGATATCTTTGTTAAAGGACTCAACTTTCCAAAGATAATGGGGGATTAAAAATTGGTTTACCTACAGGGGTAGTATTGATTGGGGAAAGGGGATTACCTTGAAGTTTAACTCTATATTAATATTTAAAAATAAAAATAAAGAGAAGAATGAACTAAAGTAAAATTTAAAAAATGAAAAAAAAATAGAAAAGCAAAAGAAAAACACGGGAACATGTATCAAAAATTTCAGGTTAAAAGGTTATTATGGAATTTGATGTACTGGACATCTCACTGTGATGGTAAATAGGCTAAAAAAGTGTCTATATAAAAAATTAAAAAAAAAAAGAACCAGAATAGTGGGAACGAATTAAAAATAAAAGTTGTATCTATGAAGTAGTAGTGGTTGGTGTCTTGTTGTTCCCCCCCCCCCCCCCCCGGTTGGCTTTCTGGGTGAGGGGCCTGCCACGTGGGTTTTCAGGCACTGTTTCCTGAGTTAAGTCCTCCCACCCCCCTCAAGGGGGTGGGCTCTGCTGAAATCGGTTTTTCAGGCTTTTTTTCTCTGGAGGTTTTTATGTTTGTTCATTTGTTTTCCCTCCCCTTGGCAGCTCTTGATGGTTTTTGGAGGTTTATAGGAAAGCAAACTGCACCCAGACCTCCCTCTCAGAGAGAAACCTCAGTCTGTTCCCCTCTGGGTGCTGCAGAGCACATTCCCAGTCGTGGTCCCTGGGGACACACGAACTCGTGCTTGTACCCAAAAGCACAAAAGTGGCAGCTGTCTGGGAAGCTCCAGACTGCAAGAGAGTTTCCAAGCAGTGATCTCACACTGAGATTTTCCCTCTGGCTAGGGCTGGGAGCACTCAGACTTTCCGGGCCGAGAGCGCCTGTCTGGTGCTTCCACGCTCCATTCTCAGGGGTGGCTGTGGGGCACATCTCAGGCTCTGATAGAACTGTGAGGCACACATATGGGGACTGAAAAAAGGCTGTTTCTGCCAGCTGGCGAGGGTCCCAGCCCCTCGCGCATGCCAAGTGCCCTTAGGAGCTCTCGCTTGTGGCTCATGGACCAGGACCTCGTTTCTCTGCCACACTCTCTCGGCTCAGTCCCAGGGGTGGCTGTCCCCGGTCAGGGGACTTAAGCCCCTGTCCCTAACTGTTCCAATTCCCACAATTTCACCCCGCTAGCCTTTGCTCATTTTTGAGTGCTTTCTACCAGAGTTCAAGTTAATGCTGGTCCCCAGATGCAGAAGACTCTCATATTGGGGTATTACTTTCCAATGGATCACTTCTGGTGGCTTCCTCCCCCTTTTGTTTATCTTCCAAAACCAGTCCGACTTTCCCACTCTGCTTTACCTGCCCACTGGCATCTTCTGCCCCCATAGAGATCCAGACATGTATAATTCTGATCTCAGGCTGATTTCATGGGTGATTGGAGTTCCTTGGTAGGTAATCAGCTCACTTTAGGGTACAGGTTGAAATGGCGCCTCCTCCTAGTTCCCCGCCATCTTGTCCCAAGTTGCTTATTTAATTAATATTAATTGACAATCAATGATTACTATTAAATAGTTAATAATTAATATTATTGATAATTGATAATAATAATATCACTGTCGTGATGAGATTAAATTTCAAGTATGCAATTCTATGTGTCTATTTACAGCTCAGGATAAGTCTTGCTAATATTATCTTTTCTTGTAATAGTCTGCTCTGAGGCCACTGACATATGTTTAACTGAGAGGCAGAATTATCCATTTAATTATTTTATCATGGCTTTTGCTCATCTCATTGACTAATAATTAAAATCAATTTACTGTGGTTTCAGCATACTTGAACTTTTTAAAATGATTGAAATTATCTGCAATCACAGTATTCCTTATTAAATAGTTTTTTTAGGAGGTTTTTTAGGAGTTGCTAATTCTAAAATTTTTGAAATATATGAATTTTAAATTTTTTTATAAAAATATGATAGATATATTGATCTTACAATAATAACACCTAAAACTTTAAAACGTGTGTCCATACACATCAATTTTATTTAAGCTTCATATCATTCTATAACATATATTATTGTTCTCTTTGTCAGTGATGGAAGCTGAAGTTAAAAGGTGTTGGATGGCTCTCCAGGATCATAGACTTAAGAAAAGGAATAAGGCTTGAACCTAGAGTGTTATGAATTCTAGGATAGTATTTGTTTCATGACACGATGCCAAAGGCAAGGAGGAACTCACACATTATGATTATTGCAAAAAATTTAATGGGCACACATTATCTCAAGGATCATTGAAAACAAGATGAAAAGACTGATGTGGGATTTCAATTATTCATGTGGAAAGAAAAAGTCCCAGATATGGAAATCTGTATTCTCTAGATCACTACACTAGTAGCAATAGAGGCAGGAAGACTGTGTCCTTCATGAGAGAGGAAGCCCCTCTTGAAAGGACTCATCATCCATGATGATATTGAATCTGCTTCTCTTGCCTTCTTTGAGGCTTGACATCTACAGATTTTTTGTTTGTTTATGTAAGGGGATAATAATGACATTTTCTTTGCTATATGATTGGTAGTTTCTTTTTTCATCAAATTTATTTTCTGCAAGTCTCTGCAGAAAGCATAAGCTATGAAAATTTCTAGAGCCCAGAACAAAAGGTTTAGAGGGAGATTTCTCTTTCTTTCCCACTTTTCTCCTTGATTTATTCTCCTTTCTTTCTCAATAAGGTCTTCTCTCAACTTTCCTTATTGAATGAATAATGAATAAGCCAATGAATAAATGAGACTATAGAATGGAATAGGGAGAAAGCAAATAGGAAATAAAGGTACCCTAGAAATGGAGCTGGAATGCTAGGTATTAGGAAGAATGGAAATCTGTACACATATAAA
>PISX010036650.1:0-11755 GCA_004024625.1 Mellivora capensis | reverse complement strand
ATATAAAATAGGAGTATTTCCAAGAGAATCTAAAAAATTGTGCTACTACTAAAATTTGAAAGATATTCATATTTATTTATTTATTGTTTTTTTAAATACTTTTTCTTTTTTATTATTAACATATGATGTATTATTTGTTTCAGGGTTACAGGTCTGAAAGATAATTGCATTTCAGGAGGAAGATAAAAATCTAAGTTGAAAAAAATAAGTGACTGTGGATGTAATATTGGAAATTTCAACACGATATTTCCAAAGACAGTCAAAGAGTCATTTTCATATGGTCTGTGAGGGCATAAATGTTTACAAAAAATTTGTCAGCATTATGTAATACTGACTCAACAACAGTCTTCCTATATTTGGAGGACAGAAATGCTCAAATCACTAAACGATGTACTCTTTAAGGAATAAGGGCTATTTAAGTCAAAACTGTCATATTGCCCAGTTATTACTCTTGCCTAAAAATTACATGCTGCATAAGGGCATCCATCTTTCTGTGCTGATTGAACACACATTAAGAAAACAAGACTGGGAACTACTAGAATGGAAGCCCTTGAAGGCTGGGTTTCTCTTATTTACACTGTAACATCAGTGCCAGGACAATATCTAGGAAACTAGAAGGCACACAATAAAATTTGTTGAAAACTCTTGGATTGGAAGAATAAACATTGTTAAAATGTCTATATTGCCTAGAGCAATCTATACTTTTAATGCCATTCCGATCAAAATTCCACTGGTACTTTTCAAAGAGCTGGAGCAAATAATCCTAAAATTTGTATGGAATCAGAAGAGACCCCAAATTGCTAAGGAAATGTTGAAAAACAAAAATAAAACTGGTGGCATCATGTTACCTGATTTCAAGCTTTACTACAAAGCTGTGATCCCCAAGACACCATGGTACTGGCATAAAAACAGACACATAGACCAGTGGAACAGGGTAGAGAGCCCAGATATGGACCCTCAACTCTATGGTCAAATAATCTTCAACAAAGCAGGAAAAAGTGTACAATGGAAAAAAGACAGTCTCTTCAATAAATGGTGCTAGGAAAATTGGACAGCTATATGTAGAAGAATGAAACTCAACCATTCTCTTACACCGTACACAAAGATAAACTCGAAATGGATAAAAGACCTCAATGTGAGACAGGAATCCATCAGAATCCTAGAGGAGAACATAGGCAGTAACCTCTTCAATATCAGCCACAGCAACTTCTTTCAAGATATGTCTCCAAAGCCAAAGGAAACAAAAGCGAAAATGAACTTTTGGGATTTCATCAAGATCAAAAGCTTCTGCACAACAAAGGAAATGGTCAAAAAAACAAAGAGGCAACCTACAGAATGGGAGAAGATATTTGCAAATGACAGTACAGACAAAGGGTTGATATCCAGGATCTATAAAGAACTCAAACACATACAAAACAGACAATCATGTCAAAAAATGGGCAGAAGACATGAACAGACACTTCTCCAATGAAGACATACAAATGGCTATCAGACACATGAAAAAATGTTCATCATCACTAGCCATCAGGGAGATTCAAATTAAAACTACCTTGAGATACCACCTCACACCAGTTAGAATGGCCAAAATTAGCAAGACAGGAGACAACGTGTGTTGGAGAGGATGTGGAGGAAGGGGAACCCTCTTACACTGTTGGTGAGAATGCAAGTTGGTGCAGCCACTTTGGAGAACAGTGTGGAGATTCCTCAAAAAATTAAAAATAGAGCTTCCCTATGATCCTGCAATTGCACTACTGGGTATTTACCCCAAAGATACAGATGTAGTGAAAAGAAGGGCCATCTGTACCCCAATGTTTATAGCAGCAATGGCCACGGTCGCCAAACTGTGGAAAGAACCAAGATGCCCTTCCACAGACGAATGGATAAGGAAGATGTGGTCCATATACACTATGGAGTATTATGCCTCCATCAGAAAGGTTGAATACCCAACTTTTGTAGCAACACGGACAGGACTGGAAGAGATTATGCTGAGTGAAATAAGTCAAGCAGAGAGAGTTAATTATCATATGGTTTCACTTCTTTGTGGAGCATAACAAATAACACGGAGCACATGGGGAGATGGAGAGGAGAAGGGAGTTGAGGGAAATTGGAAGGTGAGGTGAACCATGAGAGACTATGGACTCTGAAAAACAACTGGAGGGGTTTTGAAGGGGCGGGGTGTAGGAGGTTAGGGGAGCCTGGTGGTGGGTTTTAGGGAGGGCACGTATTGCATGAAGCACTGGGTGTGGTGCAAAAACAATGAATACTGTTACGCTGAAAAGAAATAAAAATAAATTAAAAACAAACAAACAAACAAAGAAGACTTACATTTAAGTGCTATAGTTTACATCTTTGTAGCTCTATTACCTAGCATATACTAGGAAGTCAATGAAAGCTTATTGAATTAAGCTTCTGACCTGCTTTCCTTGAGATGGTGAACCAGAAACTATAAAATTAAAATAGAATGGTACCATCAAATGTCAGGGGTTGCTGGTCAAGGAAGTCACGTTTTTATGGGAGCCCTGGAATCTGACTTTATTTTGAATATTACTCTAAACACATCCTGTTGACTTTTAAAAATAATTATTGAATTTAATCTTTGTTCGTAAAAGCATACTTAACAGTATTCCGGAATTATTTTAGAGATGATTTCCCATACACAATTGTACACTGCTAAACATAATATGTATATACTTTATTTGTAAGATTATTATAATGAGAAAAGAGATGTGGATTTTGAGGGATCTGTTCCTGTCTTGTGGCTTCACAGACCATCTCTGAGCTGATTGTTCTTCAAGCTGTATCTTCCACTTCCATTTCTCTCAAGCTCTAGTCTCGTAAATCCTTCAGAAAAAAAGAGACATATTCAGTTCCAACCTTTGGGAAACATACCAGATATGCCCAATATGGAATTAGCTACCTTCCTGAAATCTGCTCTCCAGCGTCTAGTGTCTCCGTGCCAATTCATGGCTTCAAAAGTTTCTGCAAGCCAGCAATTTTCAGTGTTTTTTCAATTTTTTCCTCTGGATTACCCTTCACTGAGCCTAGAATAAAATATATTAACAAAGAGTAACATGCTATGAAGAAAGCAAGGAGACCCCACTCCATCAGTCACCGTCTACATAGCCTAGCACATGTGCCCGTCAGCTGCTCCCTAATTTATTTATCTGAAAATGTCAGGTGTTAGAATTAATTATTGCTAGGACTTGTTCCCATTTAACATTGACTACTTAACATCTCTCTGGGAAAGAATCAATATCTGACTTCATGTCTTTGCCAAATGTAGTTGACAGTGAAGGCCCATGTTTACCAGTAAATTGTGAGATAGTTAACTTATTAATGAAGAGGACAGTCTCTAAATTCTCTTCTGATCTGTGCATGGTCAGCACTTTTTTGCAATTTCCTCTCATTTGATGACAAGTGCTCTCATTTTGATGACCACAGCTTCTTTTCTCTAAGTATTGAAATCTGACCATTCCTTCACGGCTTACTCAGCCTTTGTCACAAAGGCTTACTTGATTATTCCAATCTTCCCTGAGACTTCTATGCCACAAGGCATCTCTCTCATTTTAAAGGCATTTATCATATACCACTTTATAGTAAAGTTACTTGTAAACATTCTTGGAAGTTGGGCTTTTGAATGCAGGGGTTATGAACTATGGATCTCTAGATGTTCCCAGTAGCAGAAGAATAACTTACATGAAATGAGAATGTGTTCAATAAAAACATGACTGATTCAATGATTCTTGGTTTTGTTTTTGTTTTTTTTTCCAGGCATGGCTGGATGGTGTTGTTTTTTTGTGGTTATAGCCCTTTGTCCTTGCTTATTCCTTTCTGTAAATAATGGCTGGGCTTGTTGGGGAACTTGCTAAGATGACTGGTCTGTCACTTTGACACTGAATGCAGCGAAGCCAGCTGATGAACGTATGATCTAAAACTGGACCTCAACCTAATTGGTCTGTCTCCAAAGAGACGGACTACCATTTCATAGGGAAGAGAACTGTGACAAAGACTCTCTCCTTGACCAAACTCTAACATGGCTCCTAGAAGTCTAAGCCTCTGTCCCTGTGATGACCCAGCCCCCCTTGAGTTCCTGTCCGGAAAAGTTCAAAGCTGTCCAAAGAACTTACCATTTGTTCCAGCTAACACCTGAAGATAGGCCCCCTGACCTCCCTGTCTTAGGGCACTTATTAATAAAAACAAACAAGCTTATTATTGTAAATTCTTCCTCTGTCCCTTTGAGATGTGTGTGTATCTCCTACAACCAAGTGGTCTCTCTTTCAAGGACTTGAAAGCCATTCTTTGGAAATGTAATCATCAGAAAGGATGGGGCCCTGTCTCCAAGTCTCTGTGGGAGGATAGAGCTTAACTTCAGTAAGTGCTAGTTATCAGGCACAGATGGTCTAACAGCATTGACATTGACCTCTTATCCTGCTATTTATAATTCTTCACTCTCCTGACTCTGCAGGGCTCTGCTTACTGCCCCTCCCTACTCTCTCATTCTCCCTTTAAAACACCCAGTCACCTCTACACAAATCCAAGGAGAGCTCAGTTCATGCTGGACTCTTCTCTACTGCAGTGTTTATCACTAAATAAAATTGGTCTTTACAGCCTTTAAGCACTACCCACCTTTATCTTTGGCAGTTGTTATGTACCTCGTAGAAGGCAACTTGCTTTATTGTTATTTAAGATAAACTACAAGATTTATTGAGAGATTATTTTCTATCCTGTGGTCCAGACATTACTAGCTAAATGGATTTGCAGAACTTTGAAATATTGGAAGTGAAAAACATTTTATCTCCCAGTTAGAGATAATCAGGACCACCATCTGACATTATTTAGCAAGTTGTTCTGTACTTGGTTTTAAGGTCGGTAAATATTTCCTACCTTTGAAGCCAATTGCTTTAGTGTTCACAAATGCAGATCATTTGTTACAGTTATAGATAGGGTATTTAGGATAACTATTACATTTGTAAACCCTTAAAAAAGACATTTCTGAATCTAATAAACTTAGACTTGTTTTGTCAACATAAATACGTGCACTTTCAATTTTTAGTAGTATGATCCAAGCAGAAAAAACATGTAAATTATGTGTGTGCGTGCGTGCATGTGTGTGTGTGTTTGTGTGTGTGTGTGTGTAATATGCATGTAGATGCACACTGTTCACCTTAAAAGTAAAACTGTCAGTTACTTTACCAGCAAACATTAGTTTATTCGGGAATAGCAGAGAATTGTAGTTCAGGACAAGCAAGTTTCAGCAAAACCATAAGCAAGTCCAACAAAGAAGAGGAATGTTATTTTATGGAGAAGAAGGAGAAAGTTGGGAGGGTTTGTTTTAACAAAAGTCCATTAGAGAAAAACAAACTTTCAGGTGATACTGGTTTCTCATTGACTGAGTTCCAGACTGTCCTGATTTCTTACATGAGATCCAATATACATCTTTTCCTGTTAGGACTTGTGATTGATGGATGATTCCTTCCCGTTGAAGATTCTTCTGCCGGGGTCTGTGGTGGCCTCTTCTGTTGGAGTCTGTAACTGACATTGAATGGTCACCCCTTTCTAGCCTACACACACTACTGATTCAACTTTAATGAGGTTTCCCTTTATTTATCTTCTTTTTTTTAAGATTTTATTCATTTATTTGAGAGAGAGTGTGTGTGCCCATAAGTTGGGGGAAGGGCAGAGGGAGAGGGAGAAGCAGACTCCCCGCTGAACATGGAGCCCAATTCAACTCAGGGCTCTATCCTGGAACACCAGGATCGTGACATGTGAAGAAAGCAGACCCTTAACTATGACACCCAGGTATCCCTCATTTTCAACAATATATTTGAATCACTTTTGTCTTGGCAAGGAGGAAGCAGAATAGAACACAAGTATAAGAAGGACAACAAATACTATTTATTATTTACCTATCGTGTGTCAGGGAACTTTATGTACATTTTATTTAATCCTTCCAACAAAACTGCAAGGTCGACAATACCTTTCCAATTTCAAAAGGAAGGAAATGAGACTCAGAAAGGCTTTGTAATATGAAATTTCAACTTGTCTGTCATTCCTAAATCTGTCAACCTTTCCAGACGCCAGCTACATGCATCATTTGGAAAAGAAAAAACATTTTTGCTGAACTATTCTCACAAACTTGTGAACAGAATCAACAACAAATGTAAAGGAAAAAATGTAAAGGAAAATCTCTGGTTCAAACTTAGAGGTGAGAGATTGACTGAGTTAAGGTCTTTCCTTAACAAATATAGCCAAAATAATTTCAGAAACAACCAAATACTGTGATGACTTTGTTTACTCAAAACGGAGTTCCTGGGACTGTAGAGAAACATGGAAACTTGGATGTTTTGCATATAGAATGAATACATTGTATACTATTTTTTTTCATTGTATACAATTTTTTAATGTTGCAAAGAACTTTCCTAGGAGGCACATTAACATGACATAAACAAAGGAAAAGACAGCTGTACAAAAGGAAATTGGCAAGAAAATATAACAAAAGCCAAAAATATCTTCCATAGACGCCATAGGAAGAAGTTAACTATTTAGCTTGTTAACTTGTACCTTTTTTATGGTTTGTAATTTGTTTTTATTTATCTTCTTTTCAGATTTACTGCTGAGGTAGAAATAATTGTCTGTCTTTTTTTTTTTCCCCCTTCTCTGTGTTATTACTCATTTTGGCCTCTGCTATGGCTTCCAGCTATATGTAGTTAAACTGCACTAATCTATTGGGGGAAATCATGAATGTTCCACACTTAATAAAACTATTTTGCCTATTTGATAAAGTAATTTATCTCCATCCAAAGAATTTCTAGTCTTACAAATCAATGAAGGGTTTAGTGTGTAGTCTAAAGACTGTGACATAAGCATTTTTTTTTCAAATCAGAAACAGGATTTCATATTTTTGAAGGCTTCAAAAGTGTTTAATTTTGTGGATCAGATTACATTCAGAATCCATTGTAAGAACTCTTTTCAACTTTGGAATTAAGCCTAATTTTCTGTACAATTCTGAAACCTCCATTTTGGTCTTGTAGGGGAGGGGAGGAAAAAAATTTTTTTCCATGACCCATCTTAGGATCATTGGCTGGGCACTATAAATTAGACAGGCAAAGGATAGATTACCAAGAGAAAAACAAACAGAATTTTATTAACATGTGCACCACACATGTACACATGGGAACACTCAGTGATGAGTAACCAAAAGGGTGGTGAGAACTTAGGTTTATCTACCATTTTTGGCTAAACAAAGGGAAATGAGGTTGGGGGTTCTGGGTAGAGGATACAAGTTATGGGAAGGTGATCCAAGAAATTTGTGGTAAACAAGGGTAGCTTAGTAATGTTTATTATGCAGATTTCAGTCAGGGCCTACTTCAGGGATAAGAGTTACTGAATAAGTCTGTGAGATGCTCAAGGGAGGAGTTTTTGATTGGAAAGGAATTTGAGCTGAATTCAGGGGGCCAGCAACCTGGGAAGAAGGCAGACTCTTGTCTAAAAGCCAACTCTGAGGTTTCTGCCTGGCTCTGGATTTTTTTTAAAGGGTTTCATGTAGTTAATCTGCAAAGGGAGTGCAGTGGGCAGCAACATTTCTTGATTACAAGCAGACTCCATGATCCCAGCTATAGAAGCTATCTCAGGGTAGGGGTTGGGGGAGGAGACAGGGACATAAGGGGATGGATGACACCCCTCCCTGCCCCCTCCTCACAAGGAGGTCAGGTTCTTGTCTCCTGATGTGCAGGAGTACTCTGTTCCTTCTGCAAAGGGGGGCAAGGTCTACAGATGCACAAAGGAAGGTCAGTAAAATCACCACCATGTAAACCTAAAAAAGGAAAAACATTTTGCTAAAAAGTGTTAGGCTAATCAGAAAGCAGAGGCCGCTTCAGGCTTGCTGGCTTCAGTGGTCTGGAAAAGTTCTGGTCCTTCACTCCTCAAGGCCCTCAGTCTGCAAATCTCAAAGAAAGTAAATTAGTTCTGTTACAGATCAAGGGACTCAGGTCAGCAAGTAAGGAGTGTGTTGAAGCAAGTTTACCCTTAAGACCAGCTGGAGTGTTGTGACATCAAGAGTCCTCTAAGGGGTACTGGAGAGGGAGACATTTTTACAAATAGAAATTGCCTTCATAAACATAAATTTCTTTTACTAAAGGAAAATCTAGTCCCCATTTTTAGAGTTTATCCCAGGTTTGTTGGTCTCACGGCTTTTAGCTCAAAATAATCTATATACCAAAGAGGTATATTTTGAAGTAGCATACTCTGGTAAATTTCAGTGCCTATTCTTCAGGCTAATTAAAAAAAAAATATGTACCTTTTGTCTTCCAACATTTGGTCCACAGAATGGTTTTAGTATCCTCAACTATTTAAGAATAAATCCCTAAATAGTTAATTACTGTTATTTTTTTTTTCATTTTCACACAACAGTAGAATTTTATACTCTCAAAAACAAACAAAAAATTGTTAGCAATAATCTTTTTAAATAATTCAGAAAATCCGAATCAATTGTTGTATTGTCTTTATGTGTATAGGTCCTAATGATGGGATTTTGTGTCAATGCTTCTTATTATAGTACTCACGGGACTTTTTGCAGCTCAGACTTGGACAGGTAGCTTTGATTTCAGACAAAAATACAACCTCATTCTTTTTTTTTTTTTTGCTTTATTTAAATGAATCTTGTTAAAAAGAGCTTCTGTTTGGTTTCAGAGTTCTCCATCTAATGATTTTTGATGCTTCTTATGCTTTTAATTTTTAAAATTTTAAATATTTTTTTATTATTAATTGAAGCATAATTGGCATAGAATATTATATTTGTTTCAGGTGTATAGCACAGTGATTCAACAATTCTATACATTATACAATGCTCACCACAGTAAGTTATTTATGGTCAGTCATCGTGCAAAGTTAGTATAATATTATTGACTATAATCCTTATGCTGTACTTTTCATCTCCATGATTTATTGATTTTATAACTGGAAGTTTGTATATCTTAATCCCCTTCATCTATTTTATCCATCTGGCAACCACCAGTTTGTTCTCTATTAATGAGTCTATTTTTTTATTCTTTTGTTCATTTGTTTTTTGATTCCACATATCTGATGTATGCCACTTAGTATAATACCCTCCAGGTACAACCATGGTTGTGAATGGCAAGAGTTTATAATTTTTCATAGCTGAGCGGTATACTATGGTGTGTGAACACACACACATACACACATGCGTGCTCACATGTGTGCATGGTACAGCTTCTTTATTCATTCATCTATCAGTGGACACTTGGGTTGCTTCCATATTTTGGCTCTTGTAAATAGTGCTGTGCTAAACATAGGGTTGCATATATCTTTTTGAATTAGTGTTTTTATTTTTGGCGGGTAAATACCCAGCAGTGGAATTACTGGATCATCTGATATTTCTGTTCTTAATTTTCTGAGGAAACTCTGTATCGTTTCCCATAGATGCTGCACCAGTTTGCATTCTAATCAACAGTGCACGAGGATTCCCTTTTCTCCACATCTTCACCAACACTTGCTATTTCTTTTTTTTTTAATAGTAGTCACTCTTAACTGATGTGAGATGATATTTCATTGTGGTTTTGATTTGCATTTTCCTGTCTGATAATATTAAACATCTTTGCATGTGTGTGTTGGCCATATGTAAGTCTTCTTTGGAAAAATGTCTATTCCAGTCCTCTTGCATATTTTTTAATCAGATTACATGTTGTGTGTGTGGTTGTTTTTGTTTGTTTGTTTTTGGTGTTGAGTTGTATAATTTATTTATATATTTTGGATATTAATCCTTTTGGGTGTTTTTAACCTTTTGGTTAATATCCAAAATATGTAAACTCAAAATTCAACATTATCAGGTATGTCTTTTGCAAATATCTTGTCCCATTTATTAGATTCCCTTTGTATTTTGTTGATGGTTTCCTAGGCCATGCAAAAGCTTTTTAGTTTGATGTACTCCCAATTGCTTATTTTTGTTTTTGTTTCCTTTGCTGGGGAGACAGATCCAGAAAACTATTGCTAAAAGCCAAAGTCTGAGAGATTACTGCCTATGTTTTCTTTTAGGAGTTTTATGATCTCAGGTCTTATATTTAGGACTTTAATCCTTTTTGATTTTGTGTGTGGTGCAATAAAGTAGTCCAGTTTCATTCTTTTGCATGTAGCTGACCAGTTTTCCCAACACCACTTATTGAAAAAAACTTGTCTTTTCCTCATTGTATAGTCTTGCTTTCTTTGTCGTAGGTTAATAGGTCATATAAATATAAGTTTATTTCTGGGGTATCTATTCAGTTCCATTGATCTATGTGTTTTTTATTTTTCTCCAGAAATATTGTTTTGAATACTAGTTTTTAGTATGGTTTGAAATATGGGATTGTGGTGCCTTCAGTTTTGTTCTTTCCCAGGATTCCTTTTGTTTTTCAGGGTCTTCTGTGTGTCCATACAAATTTTAAGATAATTTGTTCTAGTACTATGAAAATTACTACTAGTGTTTTGATAGGGATTACATTAAATCTGTCAATTGCTTTTGATATTTGGATATTTGGATAGTATGGATATTTTAACAATATTAATTCTTCCAGTCCTTGTGCATGGAATACCTTTCCATTTATTTCTGTTGTCTTCAATTTCTTTTATCAGTGTCTTACAGTTTTCATAGTACAGTTCTACAACATCCTTGGTTAAACTTATCCTAGATATTCTGTTCTTTTTGATATTATTGTAAATGAGATTGTTTTCATAATTTCTCTTTCTGCTACTTCATAGAAACACCTCAGATTCTTGTCTGGTAGTTTTGTATTCTCTAACCTTACTGACTGATTAGTTCTAAATGTTTTTTATGCTTTATATTTTCTTGTTAATGTCTTAAGTGAAATAAAATGGTTAATGTTTGAAAACCCTAAAAAGTCTAAATAATATTAATTGACAAGAAAATTAATTTTCCGAGTCTTGTTTCTGCCCTCCTTCCTTCTTTCACACTCTCTCTCCATCCCACTTTTTTTTCTTCTTTCCTTCCTTCTATGCTTCATTCTTTTCTACACTTTTTTGTTTCAAGACAAAAAAAAATGATTTCTCATTCATGCTACATGTCCAACGCGAGTTGGGAGAGAACAGCTGTTCATCAGAGGCAGGCAGGGATCCAAGCGTGTGGGCTGCATCTTAACACAGACCTCTACCATCAACACAATGGGGGGAGCGTATACTGTTGGTGTCTTGCACTGGCACTTCAAAGTGACATTTAGATTTATGCTCGGTCACAAGACCACACCTCATTTTAATATGAGACAGGGAAGGGACAGGGAAGCACAATCTTCCCCGGGTTCAGGAAGAAGAGAATCAAAGTATCTGGTGAGCAATGCAGTGTGCCTACTATAATCTGCCCTCCTGGACATTAAATATTCCATGTACTCTCCTGGCCATGTTCAAAGTACCATTGCTCCTCCACACAAGGGAGAGCACCACAAATCATCAAGTTCAGTGATGATCTCTGAGTGATGGACAGTCATTCCAGTATCGGGCTCATTTGCTCTTGATCTTGATCTGGAAACAAACTAAACAATCAAATTACCTAGTTTCCTCCCACATCTTGCAGAGTGATGGATCAGAGACAGGATGAGCATGAGAAGCATTTTCATCTGGAAAGATCATAGCAGTTTAGCAGGTCCACCAAACAGACATGTTAAAGGGTACTTATCCAAGTTTGTGTTCCTTGATCCGGGCCCTCCCTAGTTCTGATCCTTAGTCCTTTGTTCTCCGTGACCCCTGGCTCCAC
>PISX010036649.1:0-11718 GCA_004024625.1 Mellivora capensis | reverse complement strand
GAAAGGAGAACTCTCCTATATTGTTGGTGGGAATGCAAGCTGGTGCAGCCACTCTGGAAAACAGTATGGAGGTTCCTCAAAAAGTTGAAAATGGAGCTACCCTATCACCCAGCAATGGCGCTACTGGGTATTTACCCTAAAGATACAAATGTAGTGATCCGAAGGGGCACATACACCTGAATGTTTATAGTAGCAAATGTCCACAATAGCCAAACTATGGAAAGAACCTAAATGTCTATCAACAGATGAATGGATAAAGAAGATGTGGTATAGGGACGCCTGTGGCTCAGTTGGTTGGACGACTGCCTTCGGCTCAGGTCATGATCCCGGAGACCCAGGATCGAGTCCCGCATCAGGCTCCCAGCTCCACGGGGAGTCTGCTTCTCCCTCTGACCTTCTCCTCGCTCATGCTCTCTCACTGCCTCTCTCTTAAATAAATAAATAAAATCTTAAAAAAAAAAGAAGATGTGGTATATATATACAACAGAATACTATGCAGCCATCAAAAAACCCACAAAATCTTGCCATTTGCAATGATGTGGATGGAACTAGAGGGTATTATGCTAAGCGAAATAAGTCAGTCGGAGAAAGACAATTATCATGTGATCTCTCTGATATGAGGAATTTGAGAGTCAGGGTGGGGGTTCATGGTGGGAAGGGAGGGAAGATGAAACAAAATGGGATGGGGGAGGGAGACAAACCATAAGAGCTCTTAATCTCAGGAAACAAACTGAGGGCTGCTGGACAGGGGGAAAGATAGGGTTGCTGAGTGATGGACTTTGGAGAAAGTATGTGTTATGGTGAGTGCTGTGAATTGTGTAAGACTGATGATTCACAGACCTGTACCCCTGAAACAAGTAATATATGTTAATAAAAAAATAAAGAGTTGCACTCTCTGCCGACTAAGTCAGCCCCATCCCTTCCTTCTCATTCTCTCTCAAATAAGTAAATAAAATCTTTAAAAATTAAAAAATAAAAATAAGCAGCTCTTAAAGGGATAACGTTTTCATTCCTCAATGTCTTAAAATATAAATAAATGCTTTAGCTTTTGACTCTGAAGCTGGAGAATTTTGAGTACTTTGAGCAATGTTGAATTGATACATTTACTGATAGAGATACTGCATAATCATAGTCCTTAATCATACTCTCCTCCTCTTCATTATTGAATGAAGTGATTTATTTATTTGACAGAGAGAGAGAGAGAGCACGTGTGCACAAGCAGGGGGAAGAGCAGAGGGAGAAGCAGGCTTCTCACTGAGCCAGGAGCCCACCAACAATATGAGGCTCGATGCCAGGACCCTGGGATCATGACCTGAGCCAAAGGTAGACGCTTAACAGACTGAGCCAACCAGGCACCTCACAAGTACTTTTGTGAATCACTAAAGGGATCCTTTTAGTGGAAATGCCCTACCACAGTGTTGGTTTCCTTTTAGGGAATTAGAGCTTCCCACTTCAGCAAGCTCTTTCCATGCTGGGGTCTGTAGGGGGAGTGATATGTTCCTGAGAACTGGGGAGTCCCCAGTTATGCACTTGAAAGGATAGAAGGTTCAGGAGCAGGAGGGCTGGACCCAGCAACCAGATTCTTGCAATAGATCCAAAGGTCCCCAAAGCCAGTATCTAGGGAGTGCCTGTCTGGGACCATGTTCCTCTCTTGCTTCTTTCCCCAGGGCTGCCCACAAGTTCCTTCACCTCTCCCAGGGAGAAGGAACTGTGGAGAACACCTGAATGGTGGTAATTAGAAGTATATTCTTCATACCTACATTCCATTTGAGCAGCCTGAGCATGGCCCAAGGAAATCCCTCTTATGTAGAGACCATCACTGAGAAGCTCTGATCAAGGACTACCCCACATTCTGATGGCCTCCGGGGCTCTACACTAAAGGGCCCCCCATTAATCTCTCTATCTTTGCTTCCTCCCATTCTTCCCCAGTTCACTATGTTCAGCCCCTCTGGCCTCCCTGATTTTACTCAAAAAACAGACACACTTGACCTTGGAGCCTTCACATTTGCAGGTCCTCTGCCTAAACCACACTTTCCCTGTATCTGGGCACCCTCCTCCCTTATGTCCTTTAAGTCTTGGCCCCAACATCACTTTTCAAACACTGTCTACCTGCGTGAACCCCACTTACTATCACAGACTTCCCCTCCACCACCTACACTTGGCATCGCCGTTATTCAGCTGTCTTATTTTCAAGGCATTATCAACTTCTTACATATTATGTAAGTGAATAAATATAATTTATGTACACATAAATTATATTTATTGTTCGCTGTCTGTATCCTCCCACTAAAATACAATTCCACAAAAGACAAAGTGTTTGCCTTTTTGTTCGTTTGTTCATTCACTGCTGACTGCCCTGAGCCTACACCAGTGCCTGCCTGGCTCATGGCAGGCTTGCGATAATGGTTGTAGATTAAACGACTGAACAGAGCACAGCTCCTGCAGTCAGTGCTCAGTGTGACAGACAGTGCCTGGCCTTGACCCCAGCACCTGTTTGATGCTCACTCAGGATCCACACCACCACTGCTGCCCATGACCCAGCCCGGCCACACAGCAGAGCAGCCGGTCCAAGTCTGACAGTTTTCAGGTCTCAAAGCCCTTCTCAGTCTAGGCCCGTTCCCTGCCTTCTGAATCCATGCATGTGTCCTCCCCTCTTTCACTGGGCGACGCTTCCCTGGAAAGCCTGGCTGTCCCCGCCCCCTCACCGCAGTCTCTCCGGCTGCCCCTTCCTTGTTCCGCTGCAAGAGGAGCTCTTTTTCCTGTGAAGAATTTTCTGCCAGCCACTCAAGAGGAATAGGCCTGGGATAGTAAAAAACAACGAACAAGGAACTTAAAAAGTCATGAAGTCTCGTAACATCTTCAGAGTTGCGTTTCTTGACTCATTTGTTGAGATAGATGCTTACATAGAGTCATCACTTTTCCTTATGCACATTTTAAAAAAATTTAATTTCTTTTCAGTGTAACAGAATTCATTGTTTATTGCACCACACCCTGTGCTCCATGCAATACGTGCCCTCCTCAATACCCACCACCAGCCTTACGTACCTTTTGAGGGAAAAAAATCTTTTCAGGATCTCCCAGTTATGTAAAGTTGTAGTAGAAGACATACACCGAGCAATCACTGTGTATTTGGTACCTCACTGCATCTCTACAAATTACCTGATTTAACGCTCACTACATCTCCACGAGGCTGACATTGTCGCTCTCATTTTGCCAAGGAGCAGGCTAGATGCAGAGAAGTTATATAATTCCCAAGGTGGCACAGGAAGTGTTATCATAGAGTTACCAACCACTATAAAATATCTCAGATACAGGAGAGAGGCTGACGGATAGATGCTGTTTTCTGAAACTTCCTGTATTTTCACTGGCTGGGGCCATATGTTGGTCCACTGAACAAACATTTTACTAAGTACCTTCAAAGCGGGTAATGCTCTAGTCACTGGGGAGACAGGGGTGAGCAAACACAGCCCTTGATTCACAAAACATATGTTTCTTCTGGCAGTATGTATATAGAGACACTGAAAATGCAGTTTCCTCCTCTATCCAAAAGCAGAGCGTTCCTCTGAAAGCTTTTGTCAACCATAATGGCCTAAAGCAAAGAAACAATTACTATTTAGTAAAAGCAAAAACCCTCTTCATGTTACCAAAAACCATGTATAGTAAAGTCGGTGTTTTTAAATTTAATTTAATTTTAATTTATTTAATTTTTTAGAGAGAGAGGATGAGCCAGTGGGGGTGGGGGGGTGGCGCACAGGGAGAGGGGAAGAGAGAATCTCAAGCAGGATCCATGTCCAGTGTGGAGCCCAACTCAGGGCTTGATCGTGATCACGACCCTGAGATCGTGACCTGGGCTGAAATCAAGAGTCAGATCTTCAACCGGCTGAGCCACCCACATGCCCCTGTCAGTGTGTTTTAAAAGTGAAGCGGCATAAAACCAAACTTTTGGACAACAAGGGAAACCCATATGTGTAAACTGTAACCAAGTATCTGCTTTCTAAAAATGAAAATAATCTATAATAAGTACAGATAATTATACAGAGAGATGTTGACCAGAGTACGATTCCTAATGGTGACAGATGGAAACGGCTGGTGGGTCTAGGAGGGAAATCGTTGGGTAAATTGTGGCACATCCACACACTGGAATATAATAGTTGTTCATGACAGTGTTTTCGAAAAGTTTCTATATATGAACAAATGTTTGAATTACAATGTTAAGTGAGAAAAGCAAGGTAGAAACCATTGTGTTTGGTTTGCTCTTTATATGTAAAAGAATGTGTATAGGGCGATTGCGATAAATTAGAGTTGACCGTACAAAATTAACACATTTGTAGGTCGAAGAGATGAAATCTCAGCAATTTCACAAAGGAAAAAACAATCGGAAGCAAATAAGCCAAAATATTATTGGTGACTATTTCTTGGTGGTAGGATCATCAGCAGTGTTCATTCCCTTCCTTATACTTCTCGGCCTTTTCCCATTTTCACAATATACATATATGACTTTTCTAATAAAAGCTTCATTGTAGGACAAAGAGGGAACAAATGTTTCCCTTTCGGCCACTTGACTCCGCCGTAAGGCCAAACGCATTCTGGCCCAGCCCCTTGAGCCCCGCACGTCAGTCCCTGCAGCAAACGAAGCAGTGGGCATTGACTCCGTCTTGTTCGCGGGGCGTTGACTGCGATAGAGAATCCGCCCAGAGCCCTAATTTGGGATCGCAAGATGAGGCGGGAGGGGACGCAGATAAAACACATGGTAGACCCCGCGCGCTTCACAGTGAGGGGAAATGACTGTTATGCTCACGACCTTGGGCACTGGTTCCTAGGATCTGACTCCTAACATCTCCAAGAAAACCACCTGAATTTCTCGTTTATGATCTCAAGATCTCCAAAGCATTTATTTTATTTATTTTAAATTTAGTTTTATTTAAAAAAAAGATTTTATTTGCTTATTTATTTATTCGTCAGAGAGAGAGAGAGAGCGAGAGCACAAGCAGGGGAGCGGCAGGCAGAGGGAGAAGCAGGCTCCCTGCTGAGCAGGGAGCCCCATGTGGGACTGGATCCCAGAACCCTGGGACCATGACCTGAGCCGAAGGCAGACGCTTAGCCCACAGAGCCCCAGGTGTCCCCAAAACATTTTTTTAATGTATGTATTTAGAACCAAAAGAAGAGTATGTTATAAAGTTCTAGCTCTTGAGGATAATGGGGACAAATTTTATACAGTGGGAAGAGGGTGTCTTTTGGGGGAGATGATCTGAAATAACTTACCGATCCTTCAGTCGGTGCCACTAACCGGTCCCATCTGCTAAGTAGTCAGGAACACTGGGAAATTAAATGTGGAAGTAAAATAGGCCACTGTTTCACAATTTATTATTTCTCTTTTATACTTATACTTTCACCTGGAAGTTACACATCACGTGTACATTTTCGTGAGTGTGCACCGTGCCAGATGCCGTGCTGAGACTAGGTGTAGACCGTGAACAAGACTCTTAGAGCGTCCGTGTGAGACACTGGCACACGGGTCAATATAAGCAAAATTTTCCACTGTGAGCAGAGAGAGGAAAGCAAAGCCCAGCATGGTGCAAGAAAGCCAGAGGCTGGGAAGAGCTTGGAAGCTTAGTTAGCATAGGGTGGCCTCTCCGGAAGGGGCATTTGAACAGGAGGACGGGGGTAGGAGAAGCCTCTCAGGGTTATGGAAAGCTGGAGCAAGGCCATGCCAATGACGAAGAGCTAGAGATACTGCAGGAAGGGGAGTCTGCTAGCATTTTCTTGAGCAAGGCAGAGAGTCAGCAGACGGGGTTGGTGACTGAGCCCTGGCCCCTGACTCAGGTGTGTGCAGATCACGTTAAGGTTTTACCTAAAGTAGAAGAGAAATCTGCTGAGCGTTTCACACAGAGAATCGTATAACTATACTGGCATATTTAAAACATTGTTCTACCAAAGTGTTCCCCTGTGTTCTACTATTCTGCTGAATAAAATTCTATGATGTCTGGGGTTTGCTTTAAAATACTCCAGGTATAGGGGCACCTGGGTGGTTCAGTCGGTTAGGGTGTCCAACTCTTGATTTTGGCTCAGGTCACAATCTCAGGGTCATGAGATCGAGCCCCGTGTTGGGCTCTGTGCCCAGGGTGGAGTCCGCTTTTAGGATTCTGCCTCTCTCTCTCTCCCTCTCCCTGATTTCTTTCTCTCTCTCTCAAATAAATAAATAAGCAAAATCTTTTTAAAAAATACCCCAGCTATAAAGAAGAAAGAAAAAAATGTGGGGGTGGTAGGGGAGTGATAGGCAAAATAAAATTGTAGAAAATTGGAAAGTGTTGAATCTGGGTGATAGGCACATGGGAGTTTATGATATATGTCTCTGTATTTGGGGGCATAGCTGAAAGATTTTATGATTTAAAAAGTTATTTCATAATGTGAAAAAGAGGTAGCTTTGGCTCTGAAACCATATCCCATTTCTGCCACTTACTACGAGTGTGTGATTTGGGGCATTCTTTGTCTTCTCTAGTCCTTGGTTTCCCCATGTGTGGTATAGAGATAATGGTACGACATCCTCACAGGCTTGTTACAAGGCCTGAGTGCAATAGTGGCAAAGTCTGGTTCCTTGTCAACACTTGGGAAATGTTAGCTATAATTTTAGTTCTTACTCCAGCAACGTGTTGCATTGTTTTAGTTATTAATTATTATTATTTTTAAAAGACTTTATTTATTTATTTGACACAGAGAGACACAGTGAGAGAGGGAACAGAAGCAGGGGGAGTGGGAGAAGCAGGCTTCCCGCTGGAGGGAGCCCAATGTGGGGCTTGATCCCAGGATCCTGGGCTCATGACCTGAGTGGAAGGCACAAGCTCAACAACTGAGCCACCCAGGATCCCCTGCCGTGTTGTTTTAAAAACCACACTCTGTGTCTGTGTGGAGATTGGACAGGATTATTTTGAACTAAAGGCACTTGAGAAACAGTAGGTGCAAGAAGGAGTCCCTGACTTCCCTCCTTCTCTTCACAAAAGCAAGAGGTAAAACTCCCAAATGGAAGATGTCCTCCTTGCACCAGGAGAAAAGTAACTTTTGTCACCAGGGACAGAAGTCAGAGTCTAGAGAAATCTGTACAAACAACACTTGTAAACTAACCCTGATCTTCCTGGTCACTCAAAACAATTCTTATATCGAAGTGGCATGTTTTAGGGTGACCCATTCTGCCATTCTTTGCATACATAAACTAAAATTTATGAGATGGGCTTCGGCAGGAAGCCCATTTCTCCCTCTCCCACTCCCCCTGCTTGTGTTCACTCTCTCACTGTGTCTCCCCAATTATATTGAAATGCAGTTATCAGAATATGAAAAGCAAATTTAATATCATAAAATATATTTTTATTAATGTATTAAATAACAAGACCCAGCAGTCTAATAACTCCTGTGGTATTGAGATGGGGATGAACGTTTATGATGTTTCAGGATATCTGCAACAGCTGTGATGTGAAAATGCCCGTGCTTGCTCTCGGTGACTGCCCTAGAAATCAGAATCTAAGCTGGAGACGGCATTCAGGAGGTGTACTGGGAAGTGTACCTGGGGTGGGGAAGGAAGGGAAGAGAGGAATGAAAAGGAAAGAGAGGGGAAGGGAAGGTCAAGGCTGTCTTGAATCAGAAGAGAGGCCGAGGCCTTTGTATCTTGGCATCAATCAGTCGTTGGCTCTAATCAGTCATTGGCTCTAGGAAGCTGTGACCCAGGGTGACGTGACTCTGCAGCCGAGGGCCATTCTCCCAACAGCTTTCTGAGCACCTGGCGGCTAAGTCCTCATTCCTGAAACAGAGTCTGAGAGACATCACAGTGACTAATTACAGGTCTTCCAGGCTCTACTGTGCGTTGTTACCTGGGATTATTATTGAAAAAAAGACCAAACTGCAGTTAAAGGTTAGTGAAAAAGAACATGCAAATTTTATATCCGTTCCAGATTCACAGAACCCGACACAGACCCCAGGTCAAGAACAATCTCAAGTGAGAAGACAGCCCCACAGTCAGGGGCGCTGGTTAGGCTCTGTTGTCCCCTGGAACAGAGTAAAGCTATCTTCTGCTGAAGGCAAAAAGGAGCCTGTTTTCCAGAGCGAGAATAAGGCCCCTTCACAAAGGAAGTCAGACACAAGAGAGTCTGTAGTCCCAGAGACAAAGACACAGAGACAGATGTAGCTATCTGAGTTGGTCTTGGAGTTCCAGATTTTAATCCCTCATGGGACCAAACTACACCTCCAGTTCCTGGGGCCCAAGAAACACTGCTGTATTTTTTTCAGAGCAGTTTTTGGTTCACAGCAAAGTTGAGAGGAGGGTACAGGGATTTCCCATATATCCCCTCCCCCCATCCCCCCAACATGCACAGCCTCCCCCGTGATCACCGTCCCCCACCAGAGTGGTCCAGGTGTTACAAATTATGAACCTACTTTGACACGTCGTGGTCACCCAAAGCTCATGGTTTGCATGAGGGTCACTCTGGATGTTGTGATGACGTGTGTCCACCGTTATATCACACAGCGTGTCTTCCCTAAACATCCTCTGGGCTCCAACGCACTCACCCTCCCCTCCAACCACCATCCTTTACTGTCTCCATCATTTTCTTTCTCCAGAATGTCACGTCGCTGGAATCGTAGAATACGTAGCTGTTGTTCCCTGCTTGGCGGGAAGCTCATTTCTCCCTCTCCCACTCCCCCTGCTTGTGTTCCCTCCCTCACTGTGTCTTCCTGTCAAAGAAAGAAATAAAATCTTAAAAAAGAATTCGTAGCCTTCATACAATCCATACAATCGTACAGCACGATTGCCTTCTTTCACCTAGTAGTATGCGTTTAAGATTGCTCCGTGTCTTTTCATGGCTTGGTAGCTCATTTCTTTGGAGTGTTCCTGTATCTTTATAATGAATTTTTTTTCTTGTTTAAGTAGATGTCTGCTGCTTCCAAGGTGAAGTATCCTGTTGAAGACAAAGAAGTACTTTAAAAAAAAAAAAGATTTTATTTATCTATTTGAGAGAGGGAGAGCATGAGTGGAGGGAGAGAGCTGAGGAAGAGGGAGAACAGATCCCTCGCTGAGCAGGGAGCCCGACGTGGGACTCGATCCCAGGACTCTGGGATCATGACCTGAGCCCAGGGCAGCAGCTTCACCGACTGAGTCCCCGGGGTATCCCCAAAAAGATACTTCTAATAGCTCCTCCCCCCTTCCCAAATTCTTGAAACCTGTAGGAGTTTCACCCGAGGAGCATCTGGCAACAAACGTGGAGTTGGGAAGTGTGGGAACATTGATGCGGAGGTGTGTCAGTAAGCCTCGGAGATCTCCAGGAAAGCCTTGACTTTCTCACGGGGGGTCCTTGCTGTTTCTGTAAACACCTACAAAAACAGCTTCAACATGTTTGATGACTGCCATGCTTTAAAATGGGAAGAAGGGCAATTATTATCTTTTTTAAATTGACAGAGTAAGGCAGGCAATAATGAAATGGTATTCATCTGGATAACAACCTAGATTTTTAAAATCCAAAGGCAGTCAATAATGTGATCTATGTACTTTGCTATTATGATGACATCGCGTATAAAATATGAAGCGTGTCTAATATTTAATTCGTTTCAATCATATCAGTCTGTCAAGATATAAAAATCGACAAAGAAGTCTACCAACAGTTCCACCTCAAAACATCCCCTATTGAACAGCTCTTAGCTTTTTTATGGAGTCATGAAACTTGAAAATTGCCTCTAAATTAGCATAACTATTCACACATTATTTCCAGCCCCAACAAAGAGATGCGACTGTAACAGTTGCTGAGTACTTTTTAATGCAAAACTGATGTTAGTGACAGATTTTTAAGCATGTAATTTGTCTCAACACATGTGTCATTTTATTTGTAAAAACTCCCGGGACTAAAAACTGAAGTTTCGAGAAGTTATTTATTTTGTCTTCTGGCAGGCTAGAATTGATGTAAAAATAATCAACCAGTAGAATTGTGTGCTGGCCTGTTAGATTCAGAATTACTGCATTGTTATGGTGGGAAGTGAAGGTTTCTCTTGCATCCTCTTCCACCCAATAAGAAGTGAAGAATGAATATGCCCGATGAACACACTTGAATTTCACTATATTATTTGATGTCAGGATGCAACACCTTATAACTGGGATCAACTTCCTTACCATAAATTGTGCTGCCAGCCCGGTTCTCCCCCTACCACTGAGACTTTGAAATAAGACCATTATAAATAAATAGCGGAGTCACCTGACGGTGGGATCCGAGGGAATATCTTCCATGGCCTATGTTTAGCCTGCCCCAGCAGACAGACATCCGGGTCCTTTCAAACGTTTCGACATCGGGCCATCCTAGTCACGGTAGACCGAATCGGCACTCGGTAATGTCCCTGAAGGGATTCACAGTCAGGTAAGAAAGAAGATCCTTAGGGAAGCAAAGGGTTAAAACTTCGAGAGGATGTGACAGCAGCAAGGCATTAGAAGACAGGGCAACCAGCTTTGGCTGGTTATGGGGAAAGGAATGGGGGAGGTGGTCGGTGTGCGGAACCCACAGGGCTTGTACTTGGTGAACACGGAAGCAGGAAGTAGGACAAAGATGGGTTGTCCAGCTCCCCTTGAACGTACTCTCCTTGTGAAGAGAACAGTTGTTGTTCCCTCACCCCTCGGGGGCCAATCAAACTGTGTTTGCTCTCAAGGCCAATTTTCTCTGTGTCCAGCAGGGAGCTAGGAGACCAGAGGTGCTAGGGACATGTAATGCGTGCCTCTGCCAAGACTTTAGCCGAGGTCTGCAAGGATACCGAGCTCTTCCCCTTTGTGCTGCTGGGAACAAACTTGTTGCACACATGAGAAATTTTACACTGACTGTATGCTATATTGTTTACTCATTTCTTCATCTGCGAAATGGGAATAATAACAGTATCTGCCTCATGGGGTTGTTGTAAGGTTAAAGATTATAGATGTGGACATAGAATCTTATAAGGGTGCTTGCATGTAGCAAACACTAATGTGTGAACATTTTATTATATTTCACATCTACTTAATTTTAAAGATTTGAGAGACCACGCACATGAGCACACATGAGTGGGAGGGGCTGAGGGAGAGGGAAAAAAATTTCAAGCAGACTCCCTGCTGAGTGCAGAGCCCAACTCGGGGCTCAATCTCACAACCTGGAGATCGGGACCCTGAGATCATGACCTGAGCTGAAACCAAGAGCCGGATGCTCAACCGACTGAGCCACCCAGGTGCCCCCTTTATGGTGATTTTAAACAATCGTAGTTATTGTGTGCTGGAATCTTCAGTCTACGTCTCTTGTGGGCTTTGTGTGAATATTTACATTAATAAAGACTCTGGGGAACTACATTTCTGAACCACACACTTTGCATTCCACACAGTGGCTTTTATTTTCATTACTGAGATACTGGTCAGGTCCATGTCAAAACTCTACACTCTGCTCAGTTGAGGGTATCAATTTTTTCTTTTTAAAAATTTTTAATTTAAATTTTAATTTTTTAAAATTTTTTATTTTTTTTAATTTTTATATAATTTTTTATTTTTTTATAAACATATTTTTATCCCCAGGGGTACATGTCTGTGAATCGCCAGGTTTACACACTTCACAGCACTAACCATAGCACATACCCTCCCCAATGTCCATTACCCCACCCCCCTTTCCCTCCCCCCTCCCCCCAGCAACCCTCAGTTTGTTTTGTGAGATTAAGAGTCACTTATGGTTTGTCTCCCTC
>PISX010036648.1:0-11771 GCA_004024625.1 Mellivora capensis | reverse complement strand
TCTGGGAGGGAGGCTGACACGTCCCCTGCTCTCGCCCTCAAACTGTCTCTCTGCCGGCGGGAACGGGGCTTCGCGTGTCTGCAGAGAGCGGGGCTTCTCCAGCCGCGGCCCCAACACAGGTCACCAGGGTCCCACCGCTCCCTGTCCTCTGTGCCCCGGGTGAACTCAGGGCTGGCTGTGGGCAGGAGGCCTGTCCCCGTGCATCGTTCACACCCGCCTGAGTCCCCAGGTGAGTGGCCTTGCACTAACTGTCCCCGAGCATGGGTCGGGGCTGCGTGTCACCTGGGGCTCAGCCCGAGGAGGAAGGCAGGCGCGTCGGGTCCTTCTGTGGCCTTAACCGCAGGTCTGAGCAGCAGAGGGAGGAGATGGAACGTCAGCAGGGAGGAACTGAGCTCCGTTGAAGAAAGAGGCTCAGAGGTTCCTGGAAGGCAGAGCAGGCCTCCGCCTCAGAGCCCAGCCTGGGATTGGAACCACGAGGGGACCTGCTTCCTCGCCCTCCCTCCGTGAGGCTGCACATTTGGGGGCAGCAGAGCCTGGAGCCCAGGCTGAGGACTCAGTCCTTCCCTTGCGCTATGAACGTGAGTGCAGGTTAGAGGCAGTGAGAGGCAGAAAGCAAGCCCAGCATCGGGCTGGGTCCCTCTGGGCCCCGACGGTTTTGCTCTGAGCTGTCCCATGGAGCCCTGCCTGTTGCCTCGTGTGGGCAGTGGGGAGTTTGCTCCGCCCTGAGGCTGCAGGAGGGAGGGGGTTTGTGGGGAGAGGCAGCGGCTGAGCAGGTTCCTGGGACACTCGGCTGCTCTGGAGCTGAGGGGCTGTGGGGGCCTCTGGGGGCAGCGGCTCAAGTGGAGACCAGACTCAGGAAGGCAGGAAGAGGGGGTGCAGGATGGAGCCGTGTGTCTGTAGAGCTGGGCCAGCAGGGAGGTGTTTCCCACCCTCCCACGGGAGGCTGCTTCACGGAGTGGTGAGCTCCCCGTTGCCGGGAGGATTCAGGCAGACATGGGAGATAGATTTGCAGTCAGAGGCTCGGTCCTCGGGGAGAGGCTGGACCCAACTAGGTCGCCATGAGGGTTCCCTGATGATAAATGCGTGCAGTGGCCCCTGGGAAGCTTTGGGCCCTTCCTGCAGAGTTGTCCTTGGGGTCGGGGTGGGGCCCGAGGACCCCTGGCCTCTGCAGCTGCTCCGGGGTCTGAGACCCCAGGCCCTGGACTCGCTCATGCAGCCGGGGCTCCAGGAGGACAGGGGTCTCTGTCCTGGGTCCTCCACACCATCCCTGGGGCCAGGGCCACCCCAGGTCCATGCGGACCCTCACTGAGTGTGTGTGACAGACTGCACAAGCAGGGAGGTACGGGCCACCTTCCTCTGCCGGTGCCTGGGCTCTGACCCGGGAGCCCCGATGGTGGGGCTGGAGCGTCCGGCATGTGCAGACGAGCCCTGGATTGGGATGCCCCAGCCTGGGAGCCCCTGGGAGGAGGCAGCCCTTGGAGAAGCTGGGTCCCCAGCCCACGGTGGGGTCCCTCAGGACGGGTCTTCCCTCTGTGAGGACTCAGGACATGCTGATGGATCAGCCCTCCCTGAGCAGCTGGCAGAGGGTCCGTGTTGTGACATCAGACTCCAGGGGCAGTCTCCGTGGGCCTCAGGTGTGTGTTCGTTGTACTGGCTGTCCACTCTGGCCCCCCTGGTCTCTCTGTCACACATGGGAGAAGGGCTGGGAGGAACCCCAGGGAGCCCTGTCCAGGGAGCTGCCCCCCTGGGCCTCCCCACTGTGTCAGGACAGGGCCTGGGGGCTGGTATCTGGTGGAGCAGGTGCTCCAGGGTGTGGAACTGGTGCTCAGAAAGCAGACTGCGCTCCCTGTACAGCCAGGTGGGCAGGTCCTGGGGAGCCGCAGCTGCAGGCCCTGCTGGGAATCACACCTGTTCCCTACGGGACACTCCATCCACCTGGAGGTGTGGCAGAAGGGGCCCCAGATTCCCACAGGAAATGACCCCGGCACCAGCTGCTCACAGGGACAGGGCAGCATAGAGGCTGGAAGGATGCGGGCTCTGTTGACCAGGCCAGGATTTCTCATGCTTGAAGAGTCCCCGCAGGGGTGGGGAGAGGGGCCTGGGGAGGCGCCTCAGGTGAGGTTCCCAGAACAGCACCCTCGGGTGCCTGAGCTGGAGCCCTCAGGGGGCACCTGAGTTTCATGCCCCACGTGGTGACTCTCCTGGGGGGGGGGGCTCTTTCCCACCTGTCTCCTGCCCAGTGTTGCCCCTGAGAGTCTGCACCCCAGGGAGGGGCCTGGTGTGGGGCTGTACTTGCAGTTTACAGAGAAGCCCCCTGGCGGCTGAGCATGTCAATGTAAATGATTGAGTGGGAAGCAGAAAAATCACCTGGACATGGGTTTGCTTAAGGACAACACATGTGAAGACTTTAGATTATTTATTCCCTTATTTTTCCTCAGTACAACCATAAATCTATATTATTAGTTTTTTAATGAATATTAATTTCTAAAATGAAAGGTTTCTGATTTCTCGGAAAGGTCAAGGGAGGGAAGCCCAGTGCAGTTCTAGGCTCCTGAGGCCCTGACTCTGGGGGGGTGGGTCCTGGCTACTCGGAGACCCCAGGCAGCACCCCTGCTGTGTGCATCTGGGGTCTTCAGAGAAAGGAGCGGCACATCCCCTGACCTGAGAAGGAGAGGGAAGCAGGAGCCCGGGAGGGGACGGTGGCAAAGATGTCCCCACTGGGCACCTTGGTTGCACGGAGCGGGTTCACCGAGGCAGAGGCTTGAGCTCCGAGTCTCAGAGGCCCGCCTGGTCATCAGGGGTGCAGCAGGCTGGGTCCACAGAGGCAGGCGTGAGTCCAGCCTGGGGGAGCCCCGGGCTCCTGAGCACGAGCACAGTGGGGCCATGGGCTCAGGAGAACAAGGTGAGCGGCCAGCTCCGTCCGCCCTCCGTCCTCCGGTCACAGCCTTGCTCCCTGGCCCTGGACCACGTGGCCTCTGGAGGAGCCTTCTCCCGCGGTCAGGCTGGGCTGTGTAACCCGGAGAGCGCCAGCAAGTACCGCAGCCTCGACGGTGATGATCAGGCTGTTAGGGACCAGGTCGGGACAGGAACCGGGTACCTGCCTTCCGCGGCGGGCTCTGCTGCCCAGCAGCATCCTCAGCAGGGGCCGATCGGTTCCCCCAGGAGAGGCTGCCAGGCAGTGTGGACAGATTACCCCCTCTTGACCCCTAGGACACGTGTCTGAGGCCCCAGGTGGCTCTGGTGGGGGCCTGGGGCTGCCCAGGGAGATGGGGGGGGGGGTCCCCGTGCAGCGAGCCAGGTGTCCTCACTGGGCGGGCAGCACCGGGTCACAGGGCAGAGGTCAGGGCTGCCACCCCCTAGTCGGGTGACTGGGGCCTGCAGGTTGGGGGTGATCTTAACCGGCTCCCCGAAATCAGACCGGGCAGGTGCTGCAGGCGCCTGGCACAACGTGTGCTCATTGAACCCAAGTGAGGCTCAGGCCCGGTCCCCGATCCTGTCTTCTCAGGAGGGAGCGGAGCCCCTGTGTGACCCAGTCAGCTGGCAAACGGAGAGTCGGGCGCCGTCTACCTTGCCGAGACGTGGGGGGCTGGAAGCTTCCCGCTGTGCGGGGTGTCCGGGGCCGAGTTCGGGAAAGCCGGGGTGACAAGGAGGGTGGTGTGCAAGGAATTTCCAAGGGTTTAGGGGCACAGGCTGCCTGTGGGGCTATCCCTTCCTGCCCGCAGAGGGGAGGATACGGAGCGCTGGCAGCAGTGCAGAGGGGGGCCTGGGTCGGGGCACCCCAGGGGCCACAGCCATCTGGGCTCTCTCCTGCCAGAGGCGTCTTGTCCGGGAGGGGCTCTGGGTGTAGCGTCCACGCGTGCGCAAAGCGGAAGACCCTCCTGGCCAGACGCTGCTCTGTCTCTACATAGAGCGATTAGAGGTGCAATACCCGCATCTGGCAAGGGTGGGCTAGAGCTAGAGGCCGGCACGTGGGGAACATCGCCACGTCGGGGACGCCGGCACGTGGGGGGCGTCAGTAGGAGGGGCCCGGCGGCACGTGGGGGACGTCAGTAGGAGGGGCATGACGGCACGTGGGGGACGTCTGTAGGAGGGGCATGACGGCACGTGGGGAACGTCTGTAGGAGGGGCACGACGACACGTGGACGTCGGTACGAGGGAGACGTCAGTGGGAGGAGCACGCCTGCACTAGGGCGACGCTGGTCCATGTGGGACGCCGGTATGTGTGGGACGTTGAGCGCAGGCCGGTACGTGGGGTGGTTGGCACGCGGGGGATGCCGGTAAATGACGGATGGCAGCACGAGGCGGACGCCGGCGCGACGGAGACGCGCGTACGGGGGGACACTGGTACGTGGGGACTTTGGCACGAGGCGGACGTCAGCGGGAGGGGCACGCTGGTAACCGGGTCGTCGGCACAAGGTGGATGCCGCTACGTGGGGTCATCGGCATGAAGGGTACGCTGGTATGTAGGGGGTCACTGGTACCTGTGGTTGTGGGCACAAGGGGGACGCCAGTAGGAGGGGCACGCCGGTACGTGGGAGACGTCTGCGGGAGGGGCACGCCTGTACGTGAGGGACGCCAGTAGGAGGGGCACGCCGGTACGTGGGGGACGCCAGTAGGAGGTGCACGCCGGTACGTGAGGGACGTCAGCGAGAGGGGCACGCCGGTACGTGGGAGACGTCAGCGGGAGGGGCACGCCGGTATGTGGGGGACGCCGGCACAAGGGGGACGCCAGAACGGGGGGTGGTTGGCACGAGGGGGACGCCGGTAGGTGAGGGACGTCAGCACGAGGGGAACGCCGGCACGAGGGAGACGTTGGTACGTGGGGGACGTCGGCACAAGAGGAGCACGCCGGCACGTGAGTGTCGTTGGCACGTGGGCGTCCGCGCGCACGCCGGCCCGGGCTGCGGGAGCGCCCTGCCGGCGTCCCCTGCGTCTCGGTTGGCCGCAGCCAACGCTAAGTGCTTCCTTTTCGCCGCGGGGTGTCCTCTGCGGGATGTCTGCTGGTGGTGAGTCCCCGGAGTCGGGCGCGCACCGGGTGAGCGGCTTGTGTGACGGCCCTTTTGGGAGTCGGGAGTAGGGGTGGGGTTGGGGCGGGGGCCTCTGGGTGCACCGTGTGCTGACCCCGTGAGGGAGACGACAGGTTGTCGTCCCAGGACAGTGTCTTGAGAGGGGCAGTTGGGGCCCTGGCCGCGCAGGGCAGTTACTGGGGGCGCCGTCTGTACTCCAGCGGGCTACCGCGGGGGGCCCAGCCCTTCCCTTTCCGGGCAGGCGGGCGTGTACTGCAGGCCCCAGCTTGGTTGGGAAGGCGAGTAAGTTGTCTCAGCCCCCCTCCCCCCTGAAGCCGTCTTGGGTTTGGCCGCGTTGGGTTGACACATCCGGCCACTGTTTTGTGGCCGGAGAGGCTGGAAAGGAAAATGGGGACCGTGCAGCCCTTTTGGGCGGAGCGCGGGTGTCTAACGTGTCTGGAGCGTCATGGGCACTCTGTCACCTCGAAAAGCCGAAACTGGCTCCGGAAGGAGGCGTCGTTCTGTGGCTGCGTGGGGGCGCGGGGGGGCTCCTGGCTCGCGCACACAGCGCGGGTGGCCGCCGTGGGACCTGGGATCCCCAGACTCGGACAAGGAAGCGGACTCTGGCGAAGCGGGAGCGCGTCCCGCTGACCTGACCAGGGGCTTCGGAAGGCCTCGTTCGGAGCTGGGAGCGCCTGACCAGAGCGGGGACGGCCACCGCGTGCGTGGGCTGGGCCTCCTGTTGCTGGGGCCCGGTGCGTACGTGAGGGCGTGCCGCGTGGAACGGCGGTGTGCGCGGCCCTCCCCACTGCAGCAGGATTGTAGGGGGGAAGGGGCCCGCCGGCGAAGTTTGGGGACGTGGCCGCTGGAAAGGACGTATCTGAGGACCTGGGGGACGGACACGCGGGGGTGGACCCAGTGTCCACAGCCTTACCCCCGTCCCTTCTGGGCGCAGGTGAAGGAGCGGGCCTGGCGCTTCCCCTGAGCACTTGGCCTTGCAGCCAAGAACCCCCGGTCTCAGGCATGCACGTGAGGTGTATCGTTTATTTAATCTCACAACGGCCTCGACCTTGCAGGGGCCACCGCCTGTTCGGTGTGAACACAGCATAGCTGAGAAACCATGCGCTGCCCTGTCCTTTTTTCTAACTTTTTACGTAAAACGTACACGACAGGCCGTCTTAAGTGCACGGTGCGGTGGCGTTATGAAGGCTGTTGGCACTGTTGCGCACCCACAACCATCCTTCTCCAGGGCTCTCCTCTTCTTGCAGATGGAAACGCTGTCCCCACAGAACACGAACTCCCTACGACCTTCTTCCCTGGCCTGCCCCTTGTCATTCTCCTTCCTTCCGTATCTCCCTCCCCAGCCTTCCTACGTGTCTTCTGATCTGGGGTCCGTCCCTGGTACTGCAGGTGTGTCTACACTGACCTAGCATGCACCCTTAACCTCCCAGGTGTGTGAACTAGAAACTGTTACGTCCAGCGCCCCAGGTGTACTTCCACAGACCTGAGAGGTCTCCGCTATATGTCTGCATTGCCCTGGGATGTCTCCCTAATTCCCCGGGTGTGTCTGCCTTATCTGGAATATCTCCCTAATTCCCAGCTGTGTCAACATGGTCCTTGGTTATCTCAAAGTTTCTCTAAATTGTAGTGATTTGGGGTGCATTCCTAATTCCCAAGTCGTACCTGGGTGGATTTGAGATTTGTCCCTAATAACACAGGTGTGTCTACGCTGTGGGCTGCCTAACCTCCCCAGGTGTGTCTGTTATTACCTGGGGTGTTTACTTACACAGAAGGTGAGTCTGTGCTGACCCAGGAGGTCTAATTCCCCAGATGTGTCAACGCAGACTTGGTCTGTCTCTCTGATTCCTTGTATATATATGTATACACTAAGCAGGAAGGTCATTCCAATTCCCCAGCTGTGTCTGCACCAAGCTGGGTTGAGTCCTAAATCAGCACTTGTACACACTCACTTCTGGTGTCTCCTTGCTGCAGCAGCTGTGCCTGGACCGGCGCGGGGCGTCTGTTCCCTTACCCGGGTTTGCCTGTCTCGTCCTGGGCGGTCTCTCTAGTACCCATACTGGGTCTAGAAATACCTAGAGTATTCTCCCAGTTTCCCATCTGTGTCCACCCTGACCTGGTTCCCCAGGTGTCTCCATACTACCCGTATGTCTAATACACCCGGTGGAACTCTTGTGATCTCTTATGCCTCCTAAATACTCAGGATGAGTCCGGAATAACCAAGGGGTCTCCCAAAGTTCCAGTTGTATCTCTTGCGGCCTAGGGGGGTTTCCTGAATGCCCCGGGTGTGTCTGCCCTGATGGCGTCTCTCTAGAGCCCCGGGTGTTTCTACACCGACCAGCCTTTGCCCTAATTCTCCAGGTGTGCCAGCTCTGACCTGAATTTTCCCAAGGGGTCTTCCCGGTCCTTGGATGTTCCCATAGTTTACCGTGTGTTTCTTTGCTGACTTGGAAGGTCTCGTTACCTCCCTCGACGTGTCCACGATGACGCGGAGGCCTTCCTAATTCCCGAGGTATGCCTACAGTGAAGGCGGATGTCTCTGTAACTTCCTGGCACGTCTCACCTGGTGCGGTTTGTATCCGTAACGCCCCAGGTGTCTCTACGCTGGCTGTGGTGGTTCTGCTTACCCTCACGTGGGATAGCAGCCTCGTCGTCCAGGTGTGTCTGCTCTGGGCTGGTATTCCCTGTAGAATTAGATACCAAGGGGTCTTTCTGTGCTCGGATTTCTCCATGGTTTTGCCTGTATTTCTTTCGAACGTTTTTTAAAGACTTCGCATTTGAGAGAGAGAGTGTGTGTTCAAGTGGAGGGGCAGAGGGAGAAGGGGAGAGACAATCCTAAGCAGATTCCCTACTGAGCCTAGAGCCCAGCTTGGGGCTCGAACTCATGACCCTGAGATGGTGACCTGAGCCGAAATCAAGAGTCGGGACACCTAACCAACTGAGCCACCCAGGTGCCGCAACCCTGTGTTTCTACACTGATTTGGTACGTCTCCCTATTTCCCCAGACGTGTCTGCACTGACCTGCACTGATCCTCTCTCTCGTATCCCCGGGTGTGTCTGCTCTCACCGCGTGTACCTACAATGACCTGAGGTGGCTCCCCATCATAACCCAGGCAGGTCTACTCCGGCCTGTGAGGTCCCAGGGTGTGTCCAGCTTGACCTTGGAGGTTTCCTTTACTCTGAGGTGTGTCTAAACTGTCCCTGGAGTCTCCCTAATTTACCAGGTGTGTCTGTACGGACCTGAGATACTCCTTATCCCCCGGTGTGTCTGCTCGGACCTGTGGTGCCTAAAACCTGAAGTGTTTGCTCTCACACGGGACAGCTCCCTCATTCCATGAGCATATGTACGGTGACCTCTGCTGTCACCTTATTTTGCATGTGTTTCCACACCTGGGATGTCATAGTTCCCTAGGGGTCTCTATGCTGAACTTGGATGATTTTCTGACTTGCATGTGTCTGTCCCTACCTAGGATGTCTGCCTAGTACCACAGGCGTCTCTACCCTGACCCAGTAGATCTCCCGTATTACCTAGGTTGGTCTACGCTGATAGGAGTGTCTCCCTACTTCCCCAGGTGTGCCATTACTAGACTGTATCTTCTCCGTAATATCTGACGTGCGTCCAGGACGAACTTGGATGTCTCCCTAACTATACTCACCTTTGATAGTTTCCATATAAGTACCCAAGAGTGGGTACTTTGATTTGGGTTGTTTCCCCAGTTCCCGGGGTTTTTCCACACAGACTGGGATGTTTCCGTAAATGTGCAGACACTGGTCATCTAATTACCCACGTGTGTGAGCTTGATCTGGGACGGCTCGCCGATAACCAGGTGTGTCGTTACTGACCTGGAAATTCTAACTCCCCAGCTGCTTCTACACTTATTATAGGGCTCCCTAATAACCAGGGGTGTCTTTGACCTGGGATGTCTCCCTCATCATCAGTTGTGCCTGCTCCGATCTAGAATGTGTCACCGATTCCCCAGCTCTGTCTACACTGACCTGGGCTGTGTTGCTCATTTCTCAGATGGGTCTTCAATAACGTTGGATATCCTCTTAATTCACTAGGTATGTCTACACTGACCCGGGATCTCTAATACCCCAGGTGTTTTACCCTGACCTGGAATGTTTTCTTTATTTACCAACGGTGTCTGCCCTCAGCTTAAATGTCTCTGGAAATTCCTAGGCTTGTCTGATGTGGCATATCCTCTTGTAGCCTACTTGTGTCCACACTGACATGCGTGAATTCGTAATTCTCGGGTGTCTCTATTATGACTTGGATGTCACCATAATTCCTCAAGGGTGCCTGCTCGGGCCTGGTTTGTCTCTCGGATTCCCTCGGTATATACAAACTGACCTGGGATGTGTCCCTCGTTCCTAATGTGTGTGTCCATGGACCTGGGATATGTCACTACAATAGGCGCTTATCTTTGCTGCAGTGGAGTCGGCCCGTTTTCTCTGCCATCCCTCCGCTGACTGGAAGTGTCTCCTTAATTTCATAGGTGTGACTGTTTGGTGTCTTCCCAGTTCCTGACATGCATCTAAAGGGACTTGGATTCTTTCACGAATTGCTCAGGTGTGTCTACCAAAAGTGATGTGTCTTCCTAGTGGGTATGTCTACACCGAACCAGGATGTCTTCTTAATTCCCTGGGTGTTTCGGCCCTGACCTCCTAGAACCCCGCAGATTTCCAGGTAGGTTTGTGGAGGCCTAGGGTTTAAAAAAAAAAAATTGTGATAGAGTTGACATACAGCAGTTAAGTTTTAACACGTTGATTTGGTTCATTTATGTATGGTGACACGATCACCATTGTAGCATTGGTACCTCTGTCACACCCTGTAATGGTGTCTTTTAAGGTCCGGTCTCTCTGCAACTTTGATACTTAGGGTACAGTACCGTTGCCTATAATATACACTGTCTATGTGTCCAGTCTCCAGAGCGGATTGACCTACTGGTTGCAGGTTTGTACCCTGAAACATCGTCTCCCCAACTCCCCCACCCCCAGCCAGTGGCAGCCATTTGCTGTTTTTACAAGTCTGACTTCTTAGGATCCTACCTGTGAGATTTTACACTATTTGTCTTTTTCTAGTTAATGTCACTTAGTATAATGTCCTCGAGGTCCATCCCTTCTGTACAAGTGTCAGGATTGCCTCCTTTCTTGTGGCTAGATGATATTCCATCGTGTGTACGCACCACATCGTCTTACCCACTCGTTCGTTAGCAAACACTTAAGTGGTTGACAGATCTTGGCTGCTGTAAATAATGCTGCATTAACCACGGGGACGCGGATCTCTCTTCAGTTTCCTGTTTTCATTTCTTTGGTCATGTACCTGAAAATGGGACTTCCAGATCCTGTAGTTGGTCTGTTTTTAATTTCTGAAAGAGCCTCCATGTTTCCTTTAGGGGCCGAACATCCCGCCAGCAGAGCGCGTGGTTCCGGGTTCTGCACACCCTCCCCAGCACTTGTTCCTTGTCACCTTGGTGACAGCTGTTGTAGCGGGTGTGAAGTGTAGCTCGTCGTGATTTTGACTAGTATTGCCTTGATTATTCGTAACGTTGAGGATCTTTTCATTGACCTGTGGACCATTTGGGAAAATGTCTGTTGGTTTCTCTGTCCATTTTTTTAATCAGATGGCTTTATCGCAGAGTTGTATGTTCTTTATTTTTTTTATTATTTTTTTTAAAGATTTTTTTATTTATTTATTTGAGAGAGAGACAGTGAGAGAGAGCATGAGCGAGGAGAAGGTCAGAGGGAGGAGCAGACTCCCCGTGGAGCTGGGAGCCCAACGCGGGACTCGATCCCGGAACTCCGGGATCATGACCTGAGCTGAAGGCAGTCGTCCAACCAACTGAGCCACCCAGGCGTCCCTATTTTTTTATTTTTAATCCTTTACCCAACACCTGGTTTGCAAATGTTTTCTCCCATTGCATAGGTTGCCTTTACCTTCTTAAGTTTTCCCTCTGCTGTGCAGAAGCTGGTCGGTTTGGTGTCTCCCTGGTTTTTTGCTCTTGTTGTGCTTGTGTTTGTCCTATCCAAAAAGCCATTGCCGATATCAACATCGAGGGTCTCCTTCCCTACGTTTTCTTCTGGGAATCCTGTGGCATCTGGCTTTATATTTAAGTCCTTAACTGTTTCGAGTTCATTTTTGTGAATTGAGTGTCGCAAGATATGAGCGTTTGTAAGTTTTCCCAATGCCATTTGTTGAAGAGGAGACTGTCCTTTCCCTGTTAGGTGTTTCTGGCTCCCTTGTCAAATATCACCTGACCATACCGTGTGGGTTTACTTCAGGGTTCTCTGTTTTGCTCCACTGGTCATTGTGTCTGTGTTTTTGCCAGTACCATTACTGGTTGCATTACCATGTTCTTGTGGGATCGTTCGAAATCAGGCAGTGGGGTCCCTCTGCATTTGTTCTTTTCTGTCAGGATCGCTCTGTTTGGGCTGGTCTTTAGGAGAGGCTGCGTACACTTTCAGGATTTTTTTTTTTTTTTTCCGTTCCTGCGAAAAATACCATTGGGATTTGATAGGGGTTACACGGAGTCTGCAGGTGGTTTTGCGTCGTGTGGGCATTTTAACAATATTAGTTCTTCCCATCCATGAACATGGGATACCTTTCCATTGGTGTCTTCTTCAGTTTCTCTCATCAAGTTCTTGTAGTTTTCACATCATGCACAGCTCTCATCTCCTTGGTTAAATTTATTCCTACTTTATTTTTGATGCTATTGTGATTGAGATCACTTTCTTTTTTTTTTTTTT
>PISX010036647.1:0-11741 GCA_004024625.1 Mellivora capensis | reverse complement strand
CTCTGCCCATTTCTTGATTGGATTATTTGTTCTTTGGGTGTTGAGTTTGATAAGTTCTTTATAGATTTTGGACACTAGCCCTTTATCTGATATGTCGTTTGCAAATATCTTCTCCCATTCTGTCAGTTGTCTTTTGGTTTTGTTGACTGTTTCCTTTGCTGTGCAAAAGCTTTTGATCTTGATGAAATCCCAATAGTTACCCTGTGCAAAAGCTTTTTATCTTGATAAGGTCCCAGCAGTTCATTTTTGCTTTTGTTTCCCTTGCCTTTGGAGACGTGTCTAGCGAGAAGTTGCTCCAGCTGAGGTTGAAGAAGTTCCTACTTGTGTTCTCCTCTAGGATTTTGATGGATTCCTGTCTCAAATTTAGGTCTTTCATCCATTTTGAGTTTGTCTTTGTGTAGAGTATAAGAAAATCGTCCAATTTCATTCTTCTACATGTGGCTGTCCAATTTTCCCAACACCATTTGTTGAAGAGACTGTCTTTTTTCCATTGGATATTCTTCCATGCTTTGTCAAAGATTAGTTGACTTGAGGGTCTATTTCTGGGTTCCCTATTTGTTCCATTGATCTATGTGTCTGTTTTTTTTTTTTTTTTTCTGCTAAGATTCTTTATTTTTTAATGTTTACTCAGCAACCACAGCATGCAAAATCACAAATGAAATTCATGCAGAACAAGCTTTTACTAAAAAAAAAAAAATACACTTCTGGAGAGATAATTGTTCTCTATTGCATAGGCAACTTACATCATCTGTTTATAAGGAATTATACCTTAAGCAAAGGACACACACATTTTAGTTGGGGCATTCAATACTTAGTGATAGAAAACATACAAAATAGCCTTGGCATATGTGTCTGTTTTTTTGCCAGTACCATACCGTCTTGATGATTACAGCTTTGTAATAGAGCTTGGAGTCCGGAATTGTGCTGCCACCAGCTTTGGCTTTCTTTTTAAACATTCCTTTGGCTCTTGAGGGTCTTTTCTGGTTCCATACAAATTTTAGGATTGTTTGTTCCAGCCCTGTGAAAAATGCTGCTGGTATTTTGATAGGGATTGCACTTGAATGTGTAGATTGCTTTGGGTATCATAGACATTTTAACAATATTTGTTCTTCCAATTCATGAGCATGGAATGTTTTTCACTTTCTTTGTGTCTTCCTCAGTATCTTTCAAATTGTTCTGTAGTTTTCAGAGTATAGAACTTTACCTCTTTAGCTAGGTTTATTCCTAGATGTCTTATGGTTTTTGTAAATGGGTGGAGGGATGGGGTAATTGGGTGATGGGCATTAAGAAGGGCATTTGAAATAATGAGCACCGGGTATTGTATGTAACCAATGAATCACTAAATTCTACCTCTGAATCTAATAATACAGTGTATGCCAATTGAACTGAATTGAAATAAATTTTTTTTGAAAATCCAATTTATTGCCCTGTCCCAGTGCCCCCCAAAAGTGCCTAATTGCTTTATATGTACATAACTAAGATACCAAGTGATACTTCTAAGAACAAAAGATCTTAAAAGTGACTTTCTGTTCCTGCCTTAGTATCAAAAGAAGTACAGTTTATTGCCTAAAATAATTAATCTGTGTCCAACTGTGCCTCCTATTTAAAAAAAAAACAAGAATAATGTGCATATATACCATATGACAAATTATGTAACTTGTCCAAGATAGAAATAGGTCTTGACCCCCAAATCCATGTGGTCAACAACTATACTTACTGCCTCTTCTCATTCAATCTAGATGATAATATTTCATTGTTTATTCTATACCTCAGATATTACATTAATCAGGTTTATTGCAGGAATAGAAATCTCTAAGTATAGGCACTCTTCTGAACTACTGAAAAATGAGAGCTGGGCAACAAGTTTATTTGTGAATTGGTGCATTTATATGGAAAATGAGTATCCAGTATTTACCGTAAGAGAAAGTTGTGTTTTCTCTGCAAAGTTAGGTCACAGAAGGGAGAGCAGTACTCACACATAATTCTGGAGGGATTGAAACTGAACAGTAAATGAGCATTTGGGTCAGTACACATTGTTAACAAATAGCATTCATTAGAATTCATGATTTGGGGAAGCTATCTACAAGGCTGGATTAATGTGAGTTTATTTGTTTTGCCCCCTCGGTACAAGTGTAGGACAATCAACTGACCTTTTCAGTTTTTCAGTTTAATGAAAGTCACCTCTCAGCCTTCTCATCTTTAAGTTTGATAATAATGAAAAGTAAAGTCCAACCAGATTATTTTGACCTTTTCTCCTAGGTACTGTTTTCCCATTAGCATTATTACTTTCCTCAATAAAATGAAAGCAAAATGCATGTATATCATATTTCATAAACAAGACAGAATTCTGACACATTATCAGCAGTTTGTGTTTTTTAAAGAGGAAAACCATATACTGTAGAAGGTGTGCTGCTCTATCTGGAGTTCTTAATAGAAATTCCAGGAGGGTGAGAGATCCCTGAAAAGTTTCTATACACCCAAAGGGGAGCTAATTGCCTGGCTTCCAACAAAACCTCACTGAGACCCAACTCCTGGACAGCTGAGCCCAGAGTCTTCCCACTCACCTCCGTTTCTAAGACTTTCTTTCACGTGTTTGCTGGGAGCCAGTGCTGTGTAGCTGGAGTGAGAGCCAGGGCTGTGAGTCAGGAGCACTACTGAGCTAGTTGTTTACCCCAGTTCACCTACAAAATGAAATCCCTACATTGGGCCTCCTATCACTGAGTTGTGTTGCGATCGGTGATTTTTGCTTTATTATGGTTGTTGCTATTTTAAATACTTAGAATTCCTTCTTTCTTTTAAATCTAGTTTGGATTTAAGATAAACAATAAATTATACAATTTAAGATGGTAAATATAGATATTCTTACATTAGCTTGATTCAGTTTTCAGATTTATCCAGCCCTTTGACTTTATTCAGAAACTAACACTTCTGGGTGGCCTTCAGTTTTAAAAAGTGAGGAACCTGTTCCAATTTACTTGGATTGGGATATGCTCTTTGTTGGGATAAGGAAGCATTCTATACTGAAAGAGATGGTGTGCATTTTTCTACAAAGTTAGATGAAATCCGTACTTTTCCCTTGGCTGAGTACACACTCTGAATAAACAAAGATATTCTCCGGTTCCTAAGGATGAGGAATGAGGATGATGCCTCTTTCCTGGGTCTCCCACAAGATCTCCCTGGTGATTACTGGCACAGACTGAGAAGTTGTGTGGGATGATATAGAAAGAAGCTAACTAACAATTCTTGAAAACCTATTATGTGCCAGGGACTATGCTTAATATATATTTGCCTCGTCTCATTTAATTTTCTTAACAATCCCATAAGGCAGGGCGCCTGGTGGCTCTATGGGTTAAGCGTCTGCCTTTGGTTCATATCATGATTCCAGGGTCCTAGGATTGAGCCCGCATCTTGCTATCTGCTCAGCGAGAAGCCTACTTCTCCCTTTCCCTCAGCCCTTCCCCTCCCCCATGCTCGCTCACTCTCTTTCTCAAATAAATAATAAAATAACCTTAAAAAAAAAATCCCACAAGGCAATGACCATTTTCTTTATTGTAGAGATGAAGAAATTGAGGCCCAGGGAGATGCGGTAACTAGCCTGAAGTCACAGAGCCAGAAGGGCAGAGCAGGGAATCAAATAACACTTCCACAAATTCATGGCCAGCCTCTTTCTGTGCCCCACACTGCTCGTCTGCAGACTTGGGTGGCTGGGGGGACCCAAACTCCACACATTCTGGGGGGTCCCAGAATGAGAGTCTGGTCTTTGAATGAATTCCCATGCATTCGTTTTAGGTTTAGAGACTACCAGAATGTCAGAATAGAGATGTCGGAGACCAGCCAAGCGTTTGCTTAACCACTGCTTTCCTAACCTCTTTTGTTGGCCCTTCACCTTGAACGTGGAGCAGGCTCTGATGTTCGTGCTGACCGGGACTGAGCTTCTTTCTCAAGGCCTTGAAGGAGGCTCCATTTGTCTTTTTAAAGACAGCTATGCTGTTGTTCGGAGGCCTTAGCATTCCTCATTTCAAGCTGATTACTTCTTTATTATCTTAATATAGCATTATTGGCCATCTGGCTGATATGAAATGTGAAGGAGACTCATCCTGGACAATAATGATTTGCAGGTGGAGCTCCAAATCTATAGGGATATTCAGGGCGTTTGTTTTTAAAAACTGATTTTTTTTTTTCCCTAAACTGTGCTAACTAACTGTACCAATGTACTTATTGAGAGAATTCCATCATTTTAATAATTTGGCATTGTCTTGCTGGTAAGTGCAGAGATAAGATAAAAAGGAAGTGTATTTTTTTCCTTTTTATGGATTAAAAAAAGTTCAGAATTTTCATTTGCAGTACTTTATCCTTTCTTATTTTGTCTGTGCTGCAAGCAAAATGTCATTTGATTTAAATTGGCATTAAGTACATTTCTTTTAGATAAACCAAAGGTTGTGATTTTTTTAGATCTATTGAGTAGACTTCTTCCCGCAACAAGTTCGTGCTATGCATGGGAGCAGCTACTTTGGCTCTGGAGCAGGTTGTGGGTACTTCAGGATTCTTTGTCAGCAGGCACTGAAATGCCTCCGAAAGAACTTCCTGTCTGAGTGTTTAAATGTCAATCACATGCCAAGCACAGAATTGTCTTCTGTACATTATCACATCTCATTTAATCCTCACAATGATACTATGAAATAGTTATGCAATAGGTATATAATATTCTCTCCGCTTTCCAGATAAGGGGGCTGAATTTCAGGTGGATCAGTTTCCCAGTGGTTACACAGCTAGTGCCTAGTGATTGCAGGGCTCACCAGCTCTGTCTGCCTTTTTTTTTTTTTTTTTACGATTTTATTTATTTGAGAGAAAGAGAAAGCACCGTGGGGGTGGGGGGATGGGGCAGAGGGAGAGGGAGAAACCGACTCCCTGCTCAGCAGGAAGCCTGACATGGGGGCTCAATCCCAGGACCCAGGGATCTTGACCTGAGCCAAACAAAGGCAGACACTTAATGGCTGAGCCACCCAGGCGCCCCTGTCTGCCCTTTTTAACTGTAACAGCTTGCCTGGGAGTGAGCCAGCTGAAGAGTTTTAGAAGATGAAGCTGGGAAAGTGATAGAAGGCTTTGAATTTTATTCCAAGTGACATTCCAAGCTTTGGATTCATTTATTCATTCAATACCTATTTATTGGGCTCCTAATATGTGCTAAACAGGCTGGGCACTAGGGGTATCACAGGGGACCAAGAAGCATATACCTCTGCCTTCTAGAAGCTTATAATCTGTCTATGGGAGGTTTTGAATGGAGAAATGAGGCAATCCGGTTTCACTCTTAAAGGGGTCCTCTGGCTGCAGGGGTGAGAGACTGGTGCAGAGAGAGCAGTTAGGGGGTACAGCAGCCCAGGGAGAAGACAGTGGTACCACAGTGCTAGCAGAGGTGAGAAGCTGGGTTCTACGTAGACTTAGGAGAAAGCATCAGTGGGATTTTCTGAACAATTCAATATAGAAATTTCTTGCCCAGGCTTTAATGGGAACGCAGGTCAGCCCACAACCTGAAGCTGTGTTCTTTTATACAAAGTGGCTTCACAACAATACTCAATTTAATGGGACATGTAGCTCCTGTTCAGCTCCCTAGCTCTGGGCTTCTAAAAGGAGAACCCTTGTCGGTGCCGGGGGGAGGCAGGTCGGAGCTCCACTCCCCAGGAGCCTTCCCATCCGCACTACAGTTGACCAACCTGTTCTCTCGAAGGCCACATGCCCAGGTAGCCGTCCTCATGTGCTTACATGTGAGGTTTGTAGTGGGTCCCTCTCAGAGCCACTTGGAGTCCTTCCCTGTGGCTCCCTGTCCCGAGGCAGGAGGATGGAGTCTCTTAATAAGATTCAAACTTCTTGGTTTTCTGTCATTGTTATTTCTCTGAAGCAACATCATCAGGTCCAAATCAGAACAGGTTTTAATTCTTGTTCACAAAATGGGACTTCCAGCATATTGTGTTCCCATTTTCTTAAGTTTGAGAAATAGACTTCCTTTCATTTAACTTCTACTGAGCAGACATAGTCACTCAAAAATGGTTCTAGACGTGCCAGATCTGCTAACAACTTTAATAACTTCCAAGATACAAATTTGTATTTCTCAAGTCAATGAAATTGGCACCAAGCTTTTTGTGAAATAAGAAGGTAAGTAAAATGTCATCTGCGTTCCGTCTGTTTTCATTGACCTTAAGTGAATAACCTTGTATTTCCAAATAGTAGAGGAGAAGGACCATGGGTAGCCATAACATTGCCTCTGCTTCACAGCCATGACCTCACCAAGGATAGCATGGGCAGCTAGCTATCCTTGTGGATTGAGACTAAGAAGCAATCCCCTACACATCTTATCTGGAAGTAGAGCCAGATGATCGGTTTCTGTTAATCATTGCAAGACCCCCTGATCTGCCTGGACTCCTGCTAACTGCATCTTCTATATGCAATCTAACATTCCATCGACATTGGCCATCCACTGGGTCCTGCTGGGCAGGTTGTCAGTTCAGGATATGATTAGAGGCTCTCACTTCCTGGCCTGCAGGCAGCATTTGCACAACCCCTTTCTCCATTAACCTTACCTGGAGATCAGCCCTGAGGGCGCTGCTTTGCTGTGTCAGCCACACTCTGCATCTCTGCTTCGGGCAGCAGCCGTATCAGCAAGAGATGACTATGTGTACCTGTGATGTCCTTGTGCCTCCAGAATGCAGATGAGGGGTCTTGCCATTTTTAAAAAAGTTTAAAATCAACTGAATGATCGCTTCTTTTAATTATTTTTCCCAGGGCTGCGACCGAAGAGGACTCTGCGTTTGGTGCTCTGGACTGCCGAGGAACAAGGTGGAATCGGGGGCTTCCAGTATTACCAGTTACACAAGGTAAGAAAGTAGCCATGGGTTGCTGGGCAATTTGCATGTACAGTATTCATCTGAATAAACCCACAGCATCCCTGCTTCCCCCTGTTGTCCTGAAGACTCTCGACAATACTTTTGGGTCGGCTGGCCCTAGCCAGCACCCCTTGCAGAAGCCTTCTTCATAGGGCCCCACAGCAGAGAATGCGCTGGTGAGCTGAGGGTGTGGAGCTGGGGGCTTCTCTGTTTCTACATCGGTCTGTGACCTGAGAAAAATCCCAGCTGGCATGCCGCCATTTTCTTAAAGTCTCTCTTATTCTGCTTTACTCTTATATGCCAGAAAAATAGTGCTAGATAAGCATTCCCTCTCCCCACGGAGCCCTTGCCCATACTTTAATGCCTGAAATTGTCTGGGAAGCACTGGTATTTGAGAACCAAGTTCTGGGGCCCCGAGTCATTGGGAGCCCTGATAATGGTGGCGGAATGGCAGCAGCGCAGACCGGGCCATGTGGAGGATGGCTTAGTTTGACACTGACTTTAGGAAGACCACAGTGAAGCTTGAGGCAAGAAGGTGATGGTGGAAGATCACGATTAGAAATCCAAGGCCACATTTAAGACCGGGGACAGGGAGATTAACGCCAACACCCCCCTTTGAGAGAGGACAAAGTGTATAAGCTCAGAGATGCTCTGGAGCTCAAGAGGAGTTCCCAAATCAGTGGGTATGCTGCTGAGCAGTGATGGGTGGGCAGAGTAGAAGGGTCTGGTTTGCTGCTGCTGGAGTTTTTGTTCTGTGGGTCAGATTAGAAGGAACAGATCTGCAAGCTTCCATTATCAAAATCAGGGAGAGGTTTGTTTTTTTTGAATTGTGTTTATAGCCTTTTGGATCATTTACCGAGTCAGTCTCTATTACCCTGTTTTAGTTAGAGCTTAAGAGTAACGAGCTCAGGGGCATGAATTTGACCACAGAATATAGTTATATTCTGTACAAAGGAAAACTGTGCTTTATGCTCAACTCTTCTACCTCTTCAGTTCTTTTGGCCTCAAGTGATCCTAGAGAATAAGACTATTCCAGCTAAGTGTCCTGTGGTCAGTGGGTCAGTAGCATCAGCTTCTATATGTTGTGGTGGGCTAGAACATCAGAGGAGAGCTCTACTAGATTCAGCAACCTTCATTTAATATTTCTGACCACCCACTATGCTTCATAGTAGGCAATAGGCTTAGCGTTGGTAAACAGTTCACCCTGACCTTACCAAGGCTCCAAGCTAGAGAAGGACACCAACTGATGAACTTCAATTGTGCTACAATGTGTGAAGTGTTCTGATAACGTATTGATGGCAGAGATGGGAAGCTCGCCTAACCTGGCCTGAGAGAGCAGTCAGGATAGGCTACAAGGAAGAAATGACATTGAAGCAGAGACTTGAGGAATGAATAGAAGTAAGGTAAGGAAAAGGAGTTGGCAGGAAATTGGGTAGTGGTAACAGTATGTGCAAAGGCTGGAGGTAAGGCGAGCACAGCACCCTGAGGAAACTAAAGGGGTTCAGAGTGATTGGGACACAGAATGCAAACTGCAGAGCGTAGAAGGTAAACAAGAGCCTGAAAAAAAAGAATATATACATCATGTTTAGAAGTTCGTGCTTCATCTTGAGGCCCAACAAGAGTAACTAAGTTATTTTTAAGGAGGAGCTTTTAGATTCTATACATCTTGGACTCTATATAAAACAGAATACCTGAGAACTGTTTTGAAGCACATTTATGCTTGATTATATAGTCTACTCTGAGGGGAAAAAAATGGATTTAAGCTGCAGTGGATCTGGCTTGAACTTTCCTCAACCACTGAAATTCCTTAGATCTGAAAAAAGGTTTATTCCTCTGTAAGGTTTTGAGTTTCACTGTAGCCTACTAAAATGCATGGATGAAAACAGAAATGACTGGACTCTAAGCTTTTAGGGGGTTGGCAGAGAAATATATACATATACATTTTTTCCAGAGGATGTGCAGTCACATTAACAGAACTGGTTTATCTTGACAATATCCTTGTTGCCTCTATACAAGAATCTGTATATTGGTGGCTGGTCTGCTTTGCATTTTCAGGAATGGAAAGAAATTCCAGAATGGGAACCAGAGGCTTTTTACTTTTAGATAGCTCTTTATCTCACCTTCAAAAAACCATTCTGCATGTTTTATATGATAGAGTCAAATTCAAAGGACTTATTCTATATTCTGATGATTAACATACTAAATGAGGCATTGTCAAGAGTGTCATCATTTCTGGAGCAGCTGAGTTTAAGTAAATATAATAAGCAAGGGCCAACCCAAGGAGGACAAATAAGATTGTCTTTAAACTTCTCTATAGCATTTTTAATGCAAAAAAGTAGTCAGACAATGTCCAGGTCACTCCAGCCACAACAAAGAAACCCTCCAATCTAACTAAGGTTGTAATAGCTGCTGAAATGAACAAGCCCTACAATTCCAGTGGCTCAACATGATAGACAGTTATTTCTTGCTTCTTTACCATCCAGTCCCCAGGAGGGCTTGCTCCACATAGTCATTCAGGGACCCAGACTGATAGACGGTTCAGCACCATGGCTCTCAATGTTGCCTTGAGCATCAATATCCAGCTGGCAGTCAGAGGGAGAGTGGAAAGGTTTTATGAGACAGTTCTGGAAATGGATGTGGAAAGGCAAAGAGAGAGTTTGTGTTCGCTTAACTGAAAAAGATCTGAAAGGATCTTTATCATCCACTAACCATGGCTACCTCTAAGAGAAAACTAGGACTAGGTGGATACAGTAAGTTATATAACAGTATTGTTTTAATTCTCGTGAAGGAAAAACAATGAAAGAAAACAATTAAGTGAAAGGACAGGGACATCAGGAAACATTTACCTGATGGAAGTTTCTATTTCATGTTAAAGAGAATGCTATATCTTATAAACCACAAATGGCAGAAAGGGAATATATTCTTCCTCCTTCTGCAAGTATGCTTACGAAAACACTTGAAATACAAGCACAGAATGGTACCACATCTGAACTTGCCAAGGCCTTCTTCTCCTTTCAGATAAGAAACTAAATACACCATTGGCTATCAGGAGAACTGGGTCTGGTCTTTGTTGTGCCACTAAGTAAATATGAGACATTAACAATGAGGTCCTTTGGCCTCTCAGACACTGAATCTCCTCAACTCAACTTATTAAAGTTTATCTTTCCCTCCCAACCCTCACGATGTAGAGAGAACCTCATATAATAATTATGCTTTGGTCTATTGAGAACAAAGTTGTAGTATTATTTACAATTAAAATGTACAATTAAGCATGCCAGTCTAAGATCTAGTATTGTCATCTGTGAGGGAAAAAAAGGCAAAATTATCTTCAGCAGTACAACTGTGGATCAGTAAATTATTATTAAAAATTTACCCTACGGGGCGCCTGGGTGGTTCAGTGGGTTAAAGCCTCTGCCTTCGGCTCAGGTCATGATCCCAGGTTCCTGGGATTGAGCCCCCACAATGGGCTCTGTGCTCCTCAGGGAGCCTGCTTCCTCCTCTGCCTCTCTGCCTGCTTCTCTGCCTACTTGTGATCTCTGTCTGTCAAATAAATAAATAAAATCTTAAAAAAAAATTTACAACAGACGCTCAGCCTAAAAGAAGTTCAGTCATCATCTCTGTCACAACTGTCCCTCCTTTTCTATTGTTTCTATTAGCAGCAGCAGCATCCTCCCTACCACCAGGTATCACAGTGTCCCTGCCATCTTTCCTTCCTTCCTTCTTCCTTGTGACCTACATCTAGTAAACAGTAAAGCTCCATTGATTCTACACTCTGTCACTTTTGGAGAACGCTTTATTTCTATGTGCCCTGTCTTTTCTCTAGTTCAGGCTTTCCACTATGCCTCCCATATGAAGTCAGTCTTCTGGAAGCCCAGCTCAATTCAAATAAACCCTCTGCCTCCAAACCTTCAGTCGTTCCCCAGTGCTAATAGAATCTAGCCCAAACTGCTCAACTTCTTGGTGCTTGTGGTTCTCCATGCCCTGGTTTCACACCATTCTCCTCCATTGTCCTCTATTCTGACAAAAATGAGCAGTTCCTCACACATCCCACACTGGCCTTTCTTCATATCATTAATCATACCATTCCTCTGCCTTGAATTCTCCTCTTTCCATCTCTTGGATGTTCTGCAAAGATAAACTGAATTACCCTTTTTCCCATAGAACATTCTCTAACTCTCTAACCCCTACTTCTATCCTTGAAATAAATACAATACCTTATCTAGACATTTCTAAGAATGTGAAATACTTTAATCTATAGGAAAGAAAGGAGAAAGGGAGGAAAGAAAGGGAGTGAGAGAGAAAAAAATGGAGGAAAGGAAGGATAAAATAAAAGAAGTTACAGTCTTTGGCCATAAGGACCTTACATTCTGCTTAAATAGTAACTTTAAACTCACACATAAGAAATTCAGTATAACAGGGGCCCCTGGGTGGCTCAGTCGGTTAAGCCTCTGCCTTCAGCTCAGGTCATGATTCCGGGGTCCTGGGATCAAGCCCTGCATCGGGCTCTCTGCTCAGTGGGGAGTCTGCTTCTCCCTTTTCCTCTGCTACTCCCCTGCTTGTGCTCTCTCTCTCTTTCTGTCACATAAATAAGTAAAATCTTAAAAAAAAAAAAAGAAACTTCGTATAATGAACAATATGTAATGGGGTTCTAAATTATTTACTAAAATTATCTTACTTTTACAAAAAACTCTGTCATTGTCCGGGTGCGGAGTGCTAAGAAGGCTCAGCATAGCAGATGTAAAGGAGTTAAGTAAGAAAAGGGAGAAATGGCTAGGACATGTTTGTCATGTGGAAGCCTCAGGACCTGATCCTTGAGGAACACGAGGGTATGGGTGAGTAATCAGGAACGGAGAAGAGGGATGT